>JPYR01000907.1:0-22004 GCA_000775305.1 Belgica antarctica
AATGGTAAATTATTCGATGGCAAATTATTCGATGATACTTTATACATGGAGTCTGAAAATTATTGAGTTTACTTTCAACCAGTTAAACCTTCAAACAACTTTACAGAAGTTATAATTTCAATGATTCAATCTCGATTGAAATAACTTCATCGAAACTGTTTAAAGTTCAAAATATTCACATATATGCTGTTTAGCATGAGAAGCAATAACTCATGCTAAACAGCATTCCACGTGTTTAACGTCACCATAGATAGTCTGATCTATTTTTATGGTGTTTTAGCAACTTAAGTTTCTGCTGTTGCAGCTACGTCTTTGCACTTCCCCAAATTCTGGGTTCTACGAATTTCTCAACAGTGTGATTCACTGCAAACCGACAAACTAATAATTTTTTCTTTCTTCATGCGAATCTCAATCTTCCGTGATTCCCCGCGTTCTCTTAATAATTTGCTTTAAATCGATGTTTGCAATGCTATTTCATTGATAAATGAATGTATTCATCCGTTCAGCTTCATTTTAAAAACGATTTTAGCCGATTTTAACTGAAATCGTCGAGACTGAAATTAATTTTTTGCAACTAAGCAAAATGTTATCAGTGAATCAAAAATTGAAGCTTTTGGCGTTCAGCGTTGGAATCTTCGTGTTCTACGCAGTTTACGGGGTGCTTCAAGAACGAATTTTTCGCGGTAGATACGGAAGTGAGATTGGTGAAGATGGAAAAGTCGGCAATGTGTTCTCGTTCCCGGTTGCCTTTGTGGCAATTCAGTGCATAGTTTATGTAACTGTTGCGAAAGGTGGGAGCGTGATTTGGCTGATTCAAGTTCAATCGACTGAAAGTGAATCTTTTCAGGAGTGATCTCAGCAGTTCGTGTAACTCCAGCCAACGAAACCGGTCAGCTGTTCTACTTTTTCATCGCACTGTTTGGTGTGCTAGCAAGCGTCACCGCAAATATGGCATTGAAGTGGATCACTTATCCAATCCAGGCGGTTGCAAAAGGTAAGTTTGACACATTTCAAACTGAATTCCCTAGAATTGCAAAAATTGACTTGTTCACAGCGTCAAAGCCGATTCCGGTGATGCTGCTAAGTGTGCTGATCGGCAAAAAATCCTACAACATTCAGAAATACTTCATCGTACTAATGATTGTCGTCGGTGTTGGCTTATTCATTTTTAAGGAATCAGGAAAGTCTGGAAACAGTGAAAATAGCGCAATTGGAATTTGTCTCATTGCATTCAGCCTCCTAATGGATGGAATGACGGGCGCTGTTCAAGATCGTATGCGATCAGCGAAAAAACCTTCGTGGATGAACTTCATGTTCTTTGTTAACGGCTGGAGTTCGTGCATTCTGCTTGTAGTGATGGCAGCAACCGGAGAAGGTAGATTTTTTGCTGACTTCTGTCTGAAGCATCCATCTGCCGCTTTGCACATGGCTTTGTCTTTGGCTGCAGGAACCGGGGGACAAGTTTGCATTTCTTTGATGATCTCAAACTTTGGATCATTGCCACTTTCGCTGGTCACAACCACAAGAAAGTTCTTCGGAGTGTTGCTGTCAGTTTTTACTTTCCAAAACACACTGAGTATCCGGCAATGGGTGGCGACAGTTGTAATTTTTGGCGCCCTTCTATTGGACTCAATTTTAAGTAAGAATAAACCAAAAGAAGAAAATTCTACGCCTGAGACTGAAAGTGAAGAAGTAAAAGAAGTTGATGCTGAAGAAAATCATCAGGTTATCAAAAATCTCGGAGAAGTGAACCTAAGTTTTCATGATAAAGTGTAACAAAGTTCCTAACACTCAATTTATCAACTAGCACTTGTTTGTAAATAATAATTTAAACAGAAACTAATTATGATGCTCAATCAAACCACACAAACACGCTTGAAACACAGGTGTTTAAATGATAATTTGTGACTGGATTAACGGCTAAATATTTGAACAATGTTTCTGCAAATTGTGTAAACAATGTCCTGAGTGGTTCCACCATTCATACCCGTTGATCACCATATTATACATCTATTCGCGCTCATATCGCGCATATCGTTATACCATTGCATTTAATTCTTGCTTCACTTATTTGACAATAAAGTTAGTTATCGATTTTACGTCCAGCAATCCACTCGTGTTTTTACCTCACGCTTTCATTCAGTCTCAGCTGCTATCGTATTTTCAGCACTCAGCGTCTTTACCAACACGAATCAACCGTGATAACGTGGTGACCCCGAACTAGAGTTATCGAGACAATCTGTGGAGTCAGATAAAAGTCAGGCGAAGCAACGTTATAATTGCATTTTTGTTAAAAGTGAAAGAAGTTCGAAAAGTGTCAAAATTAAAGTGTCAATCAGTAAAAATCTAACTTCGCGAAATTCCAAATCCGCTTTTTCGTTACTGCGAAGCTATTCTCCACGACCGGTACGCCGTAATTGTGGATGAAAAGGGTTGTTTAGGGGTAGAAATCGGAGCGTGCAAGGAAAAACAGTGTTTCTAACTTCAGCGACAACAAAAGTGCTAAGCGGCTGAAACAGTGAAAGGCACCAAAGGAAACCGCCGACCACCTACAGCGAGAACAAATAGAACATCAAAGTGAGTTTTTTTTGTCATTTTATTGCGTTATAAATTTCCCCGGGTTTCTTCGCTCATAAAGAATGTTTTCAAAAAATGCCTAACTCGTCAAAAAATCCGAACGCGAACAAAAAACCTTCGTTCGCAATACAAATTGCCGAAAGCTTACACAGACGCAGCCTTAAAAGAGATATCGAGCAGTGGGAAAAGGCAGGGATATGCGAACCATCCATTTCGCCTTTCGATTCTCTAGTTCTGCTTGTACCAAATAAAGTTATCGACGAACAGGGGAACCCGAAATATCGAGTCTGCTTAGATTTACGAAAAGTGAACAAAGCATTGGTCCCAAGTTTCTATCATTTAAAGTCAATTCAATCAATTATGGCAGAAATCCCAAAAGCCAAGTACTTACTACACGTGTCTCAATTTTTCTGACGGTTACTTAGACATTTGTTTTACACGCATGTTGTCAACAGTACTCGAGAAGCAGATCTCGAGAACGCAGGAAATATTTAAATCTACCTCAATGTCGTTCTGTCAAAGATCGGACAGCATCCCCGAGATGTTCGAGTTAATAAGAAAGGTGTTCCTAAAGTTTCGTCTATTTAAACTTCAACAACAAGGTTGCGTTCCTAATCCCACCAAAGTGGTCGCTATCGACAAAATCGCCATCCCCAAAAATCGCAAAAAAGTACTCAGTTTCATTTCCGCAACGAAATTTTTCAAATCGCATATCACACATCACAGCGATTTAATAGAACCATTGCTCGAACTTGTATGCAAAGGGGCGGAATTCAAGTGGACGGAGAGACGCGGCGAAGCGTTTGATAAATTGAAAAGTGCATCGAAGAATCCACCAGTCCTTGCACATTATTCAGAAATCTACCAAGAGCGTGTCGTTCTGGTTCTCTTTTGCGACGCGTCACTGGTAGCCCTTGAAGCTTGCCTCAGTATTTACCAACAATCATGGAAAGGTCTCAAACCAGTCATTAACACGTCAAAGACGTTGCAAAAATCAGAGCGCAATTACACCGTGTACGACTTAGAATACTTGGCGATTGTACATGTCGTCTTAAATTACAAATTCTATCTCCACCCACCACAATGTTTCATTATATTGCCCGACACCCCACTCGAACATTACGAAGGCAGACCTTTGAGATGGCGCTTGCGTTTAGAGAGTTTCAACTTCCGCATTTTCCACCTAAGCGGAGAAGAAAACTCCATGAAAGACTTTCTGTCGAGAGCGACCAATCTCGACAATCACGAAGACCAGCGGTCAGCCACAGAAATCGTCGCTGACGTTCCTTGCTATAACGCCGAGACGAGACAAACAAGAAGACAAGCCAAGCTATCTACGCTGTTCCTTGTCAACCGAAAAGAACAAGGACGGCTGAGCAGTACTTTTGCCACTCGCACAATACGCATGCAACAACACACCGTCATCAGTCACGATGTATTACCTTACACGCTACTGTTTGAGCGCCTCAGAAACGACGTCATTTCTGGTCTGAACTTATCTCCAGAATACACGTACAACGACTTGCTCGACGAGATCAAAGGATGAATAAGAAAATTTAATGAAATTGCGCGTGAACGTGTGACCGAAGCAAGAAAAAAAGACAAAACACGAATCGACAAGCACGCCAAGACAAAAACTTTCATCGAGGGCGAAAAAGTTCCAATAAAAAAGTTTGTCAAAGAAGCGCTCGACGACCGAATGGAATACGGAAGGATCGTCGAAGATTTAAGCGAACAGAACGTCTCAGTCAAACGACGAGGGAAAATACAAGTTATCAATAAAAACAGCATCTCCAAAGCCACCAACTAGCACAGCTATTTCGTTTAGAATCAACAAACACAACAAACATTCAAGCCCAATCATTTAACACTGAAGCATAAAAGAATAATCGAAGCAAAGTATGAAGTCATCGGAAGCATAAAGTCATGTGAAAGAGCCGCAAAGCCGTAAAAAGCAGAAAAAAGAAACGCAAACAAGAAGAATTAATTATCAAAACCAAAGGTAAATTCGCGAAAAGTCAAATCAATAGGACAAAGTTGAAATCGAAAGAAAGGTTTAAAATTCGCTGTTTAAAGTTTTTACCGTTTTTAAACGCTTTTATGTGTTCACGCGACTAATCATCAGCCAAACCTACAAACTCAGTGAAGTTTGAAATTTTACAAAAAGTTCTGGATCATCATCGCTAGTGAGTCCCATTAGAAACGATTTGCAAACTCATTTGCTGTCGTGCTCGTTATCGCCAAGTCACACTTTTGTGTAAAAATTTCACTTCAATACTCAAAGCTTTAATCAAATTCAGTTTCATTCAAATCTCAGTTGCAAATCAATTTGGATCACATAGAGAAGAAGCTTTCTCTCATAGTTTCTAAGATAAGCTAATGTGTGTACATGATCGATTTCGTTTTTGGCCAAATTCGTCGTGAACAAGTGAAATTATTGAGAGTGATGCTGTCGAACGGACAAGTGGTAGTGAAAAAGTTACTGGCGAGCCGAAAATCAAAACTTCTGGTTTTCGGAAGCGGAATTTTCGTTTCGTACGCCATTTTGGGAATATTGCAAGAAAGGATATTTCGCGGAAGATATGGAACTGACATCCAAGAAAACGGCGAGATTGGCGAAGTTTTCAAATTCCCTGTTGCATTTGTGGCACTCCAAAGCATCGTTTACACATTTTTTGCCAAAGGTTAGTTTGGAATTTCGTTGACACTAGAAATTTCACAATTTTATTTTTTATCGCTACTAGCTGTGATCTTGGTTTGTAAAACACCGGCCAATGAGACAAACCAAAAGTTTTTCTTCTTTTTCGGAATTTTTTGTGTTTCTGCAAGTGTAACAGCGTACATGTCATTGGTGTGGATCACTTACTCGACGCAAGTTGTCGCTAAAGGTGAAGTTCAAAACTTTAATTTCCAAAATATAGAATTTTAAATCTTTCTATAATCAACAGCGTCGAAGCCAATTTTTGTGATGTTCATGAGTGTTTTGTTTGGCAGAAAACGTTACAGCGCTCAAAAATACTTTTTCGTCTTCGTAACGGTTTTGGGCATTGGATCGTTTGTGTTCAAAGAATGTCAAAGATCTCAACGTGAAAACATTGTCATCGGATACTGCTTGATCGTACTGAGTTTAGTTATGGATGGACTGACTGGTGCTATTCAAGACCGAATGCGGTCGAGTAACAAGCCATCGTGGATAAATTTCATGTACTTCAACAACGGCTGGAGTTCTTGCATTCTGATTGCAATTCTTGCTGTTACTGGAGAGGGACGAGACTTCATCAGTTTTACTATGGAACATCCACAAGTGTCGTGGCATTCAGCACTCGCGATAGTTGTCGGCACTGGCGGAGAAGTTTGCATTTCAATGATGGTCGCCAACTTCGGATCACTTCCCTTATCTTTAGTTTCGCTAACAAGAATGTTCTGCACAGTATTGTTGTCAGCTTTGATTTACGGCAACGATCTGACCATCAGACAATGGGTTTCGACTGCAGTTGTATTCGGCGCACTTTTACTAGATGCAGTTTTCAGTAAAAAGAAGAAAGATGATGAAAATAGTGCAGTGCAGGAGATTGAAGCAAAGGATGAAGCTAGTCAAGATGGGCAATCGGATATTGCGGAGAAAGTTTAATTAATAGTTTAAGTGATTTTTTCATACTAATTTGTAAGTTTATAGGTGTTTAAGTTATAAAGTTTAGTTGAGTAAAAAAAGCTTAGAAAATTAAAGCCAGACATTTTTTTGCGCTTAAAAGTTTTGACTGAAGAAACTTTCAAATTAATTATTTGTTTTGAAGCAGTTTTTGAAGAATTTTTATTTATTTTCTGAAAATATTTGAGTCACATTGATATTCTACCCTAACGGGTCCTACCCTGCCTGATGATGATGATATTAAAATTTTATAATTTTTAAAGGTTTATTTGCTGGCATTTATGTTATTTGTTGGGATGACTAGGAGAAAGTTTAAAAACCTATAAAGAAAAGAAAAAAGAAAGATTGAGCAATCTTAAAACACAGAGAAACAATTATATGTGAGATTAATTAGATGGCTTTTGAAAGGCAATGTTCAAACCAAGAACCGCTATACTTAATAGACACCGCATACGCAAAAAACCCGGCAAGTTGGGTATAAAAACCGTAACGGCCGTCGAAGTGTCGAAAATTCAAAATGCCGTGTGGTCAACCCCAAGTTTTGGCACAATGAACTTGACCTGGGGATGTTTCTCGGTGGAAATCAATATTTATGGTTTTCCGTGATCTCCTCGTCACCGGCATAGCGGAAAACGAAAAATCGTAAAAAACCGCCCCAGACCTGTTCCGTCACTTTTGTACGGACCCAAGTAGAACAAATAAACAAGTGAGAGAAAAGTGCCAATTCGAGTGGAAATTATCTCGTAAAGTACTGGCTCGATACTATCTGTAAGCAAACTTTTCATGTTTTACCAAGCTTCTACTAATTTTATGAAAACGTGTCATATATCGATGGAAAGCTTATTTATTCAGCTCAAATTTGATTATAAAATTATTTTTACATTTCATCAGATCGGATGAATGACCGGACCTTTCGTTTGATCGAGCTCATCATACCACGCACATCCTCTGAGGTGACTGCAGCAGCGCATTTGTTCCATTTAGAAAGCATTTCTTTGTTGTTTTTCACCACTGAGCCTGTTTTCTTCAGCTTTCCCTTGACGATTGCCCAGTATTGTTCGATTGGTCTGAATTCTGGGCAGTTCGGTGGGTTCATAGACTTAGGCACAACGTTGACTTGATTGGCCTCGTACCAGTTCATTATAGCACGTGAACAATGGCATGATGCCAAATCAGGCCAGAATGTTACTGGATGCTGGTGCTGCCGAATCAGAGGCAAAAGTTCCTTTTCTAGGCATTCCTTCATGTAAATTTCTGAGTTCAAAGTTGTTGAAGTCACAAATGAAGCACTCTTCTGGCCGCAGCTGCAAATGGCCTGCCAAATCAGTAGCTTCTTACCAAACTTGTCAACTTTAGTGAACTTATATTTGTCAACCACACTTAACCGCTCCAAAGCAACATAAAATTTCTGTCCTGGGATTTGATTGAGGTCCATTTTGACGTAAGTTTCGTCGTCCATGATGAGGCAGCCTTCATCAACTGTGAGAACATTGTCGTACAGCAAACGAGATCGGGATTTTGCAGCAAAATTTTGTTTTTCTGTACGTTTTGGTGTTTTTATGGCTCGATATGACTTCTTCGAGTGTCTAGATTTGATTTTCTTCACATTCGATCTTGAAGTTTTGTATCTTTTGCTACGATCTGTGTCCGAGAGTCCTGGATTGTCTTTAATGGAACGAAGGACCTTGTTTTTCAGCTTTTTGTCCACAGCAATTGCTTTTCTGCCAGACGTTGGAGTTCTTTCTACAGTCAAAGTGTTCTTGAAGCGTTTAATAACACTGCAGACGGTAGATGTAGCCATTCCAAAAAACTTAGCGATTATAGAAGATGACCATGAAGGATTTTCTTGATGTTTGTGCACGATTTTCTTTCTGTTTTCAAGTTCCATCTCGATTATCTCGGGAACCACAGCACTCAATTAAATAAAATTTACATGCAATGCAAGCCTCAAGTTTAAGTAAACAAACGGGGTAAAAAGATTATTTTTTATGTGTGTGAGTGAGTCACACCACCACATTGTATGCTTACACATTGTATCGAGTCAATACTTTAGCGCACGAACAGAAGCGAAAACAACGCTGAAAACTATCAGCATCGATCAAGTACCAGCAGCAGAGCAGGAAGCTAGTGAAATTTGAGGTGAGTCAGACTTTATTTGTACAATTCGGCCAATAATTAATTTTCTCCTTTTCTCAACAGGAAATTTCGCTAGCCGAAGCCGACGAATTGCACATAAGTCGCCGGAAACTTCACCGGGACAACAAGTAAGGGCAGAAACAGAGGCGGATACGGGAGCGCATCATCAGCAGCGTGGTCAAGTGTGCTTCCAATCAATGATTTCAATCTTTGGACCTTTGCCAGCTTCATTGGTTATATCAATTAGAAAGCTTGTGACAATCTTGATTTCTGTCGCTGCTTTTGGAAATGCACTAAGCGTCAGGCAATAGGCAGCATCCGCGATCGTGTTTGGCGCACTTATCTTATCAGTTTTAAGTAGTCAACAGGAACCAAAAGAAAGTCGTGCTGGAAACAAAGAAGCTGCGTTTGATGTTGAAACAAGTGAATTGAACGGAAGCAACTTACAAGAAATACAATAAAAGAATTTGAATTTTGAAAACTTCGAAAGTTTTGTTAGAAAAATTATGGATTGTTAAGCTTTCTGTTAATTTTATTTAGGGTTTATTAGCAGTTAAGCTTTTGGGAAAAAAAAACGATCGTTAAAAAGCTTTTCTACACAAAAATATAAAATCAATTTGCCTTGAGGTTCGGCAATTTATTAAAAGCTTTTTCGATTTTTAAAGTTGTGTGTTTTAAAAAAGCTGTTTAAGATAAGCGAATAAATTATTTCAGTCGACTTTTGTATTGCACGATAACCACTTGCCAACATTAAGTCTTAAAGCATCAAAGTTGGCAAGCATTTTTAAGACCTTTTGATAGTCATAAGAATGTTAATTGTACCAAATTCAATTCAAGATGAAAACACAAGTCATGAGTTTTGGAAAGTTTTAATTTTCCGCACTTTGAAGATCATGTTAGTTGCGTATTGTTCATTGATATAGTTTACTTTATTATGAATTTTAGTAGTAACATTGACACAGATTACACGAACTTTACAGACCGAATTTTTTTATCTTGCAGTCGTTACAAAGGTTTTCGCACATCGTTTTTTGTTATTTTTTTTAAATTTCCAATAGATAACCTTGTCAATCCTAAAACGTCATGATTTCTTAATCGATTTTTTGTACCAGCATCTAACCATCCTTATTGTATTCCTGTGTGGGAAAATTCCGCATTCATCTTTTGAAATCTATTTATGGCAAAAAACCATCGAAGAGAGACATATGAGATGAGATTTTAGGCAACGAGAGATTAAAATTTTCAATGAGTTTAGTTGAGATACCGTGGTCACATGGAACACACGAAAAATTAAAAGCTGCAAACAAAAATTAAAAGTTTGAAAATCAGGAATAAAAGTGATGAAGCCGATTGTGATTTTTATAAGTTTTCTGGCTTTTTCTTCCTGTTTTGACGAAGAAAAGTTCAACAGAAGCGTTGCGTCGCTCGATTTTCACAACAATACGGATAATAAGGCATTTAGTGATTATGAAAAAGGTTTGAACGTGCAACTAAAAAGTCCTTGAATTCATTTTGACAGCGAATATTTGCATTTAAGGTCAGCTGAATAATTTGATGCGGCACTTGCTAAATCCCGAAATTTTTTCCGGACTTTTTGAGAATTCAAAACTGTCACCGCTATGTCACAGGGATTTTCGGGAATACCTGAACTCTTTGATGGAGTTTCAGTTGTGGGCACTACACAGTGAGTTCATCTTTAACTTTTGATTAATTTACAAACTTGAAACTGTTGTCAATTCAGTGTTTGATGCTTCCGCGAAATATTCGACCGGTGTTTTGAGTGGAAATATCAACAATTTTGGCGATTTCGATGAATGCTTGCAATCGCATTCATTGGCGAGTGACATAGATGGTCAGTATTGCTTGGCCTACGTAAAAATCGATGTTCCTGATGATTTGGTCCACCTCAACAAGTTGAAAAAGCTTTCACACTCTTTAGAAACATTCAAAAGCAACTTTACGAAAGGCTTTGATGATGTAAGTATTGCCGCAACACTTCTTGTATTGCACGATTCGACGTTGCATTTATGGACTCTATAATTGGTGACCACAGCGCCCATAAATGTTTATTTTCGAAACTTAAAAGCTTCATTTATCATTGTGCGATGTAATTTCACAACTTATCAAAGTTCAAATCTAACGAAATTGAACAACAAGCTTCGGTGTCAGAATAGTTCAATACTCAATTACCTTCTTATATTCTTCCAGATGTATCACTACACGCCCATGTTTTCGTCGTTTTTCTGGGCGTCTTGCATTCCGTCGACCTGTGATTACTTGGACTTCCAGCGTATCGCGCAAAATCAATTCAATGACTTCTTCAATGGGACAAGCATTGATATCAAAATCAAGTCACACGAGAAGCTTTGCCAAACAAAATCTAAAGACGTCACAGTTGATTTAGTCTCGAGATGTGTTGTGTGAGTAGAAACAATATTTGACTTGTCTTGTTTAGCATTCTCACTCTGTACGCGTGCTTTTTTTACAGATTTTTTTTCACCGCACTTTTTGTTTTCATTTTTTTCGCGACTCTGTACGATACGGCAATCATCGAAAAAAGTAAGTTCGGCCAACAATTGTTTGCAGAACAAAAATGATAATGTTACCGGTTACAGACAGCGTTTTGACGTCATTTTCATTGATGAGAAATTGGAAAGAACTAGTGACGATGGAAGACTCCAAAATCGACGAGATTAAGTCAGTTCATGGCGTTCGGTTCTTCGCGGTTCTTATGATCTTCATATCGCACAAAAGCTTCTTTGCATATTTTTATCCGATGGCAAACAGAACGCAGATCATTCAGCAGACGTTTGCTGGGTCAACGGTACCAATCAGAGCGGGAAACTTGTACACAGAACTCTTTCTGATGATTAGCGGCCTTCTTGCGTCATATTCGTTAACCAAAAAGATTGAACAGTCGAAGAGAATCAATTTTGTTAAGGAGTACTTCGACAGATACTTGAGAATCGCGCCATCATTGGCAGCTGTTATTCTGTTCTTGAGCTACGTTTTGCCTTATATCGGAACAGGCCCACTTTACAAAATGTTGACAGAACGAGAAGCAGAACTCTGCATAAATAATGGCTGGAGAAACATGCTGCTTATTAACGTCTGGTACGGAGTAAAGCCAATGTGTGCTTTTCACACGCAACACGTTGCCGTTGATTTCGAACTTTTCGTCTTCGCACCGGTTTTTATCACACTGATCTACAAGTGGCCGAAAAAAGGATTGCAGCTTGTTGGTGTCTTGGCTATTGTAGCTAACATTGTCAAGGCTTTTGTGGCGTATGAAAAAAATCTTTCAGAGTTTATAATCCAAGGAATGACGTGAGTAGCAAAAACAAATGAAGCTAAATTAGACTGAAGTGGAGACGATTTGCATTTTTTTCATCTTCAACATTCAAACGTTTAACACAAAATGAATAATTTTAGATCACAACAAGTGATGGACACCGGTGACTTCATATACATGCTTCCACCTTATCGTTTCACATCGTACGCAATTGGAATAATGTCCGGTTACTATTTGAGAAAGATCCGTGACATCAAAGTAACTTCAATGCAGCTTTATTGTGTGTGGGGACTTCTGCTGGCAGTGCTGTCTATCAGTTTCAAGTTATCAGCTGTTCTAACGGAAGATAATTACGAATATGATCCGCTACATGCAGCGTGGATGAGTTTTTTGCCAATTCCGTTTTGTGCATTCTTCGCGCTGCTGATTTTCTCGTCGGAGTTAAAACTTTCAAGTAAGGCTGTTGTGCAATCTGGATTCCTGTCTTAAAACGACCTTTTTTTAGATCTCCTTAGCAGCGTTTTGGAATGGAGGGGATTTAGAATATCCACAAAGGTTTCTTACAACTTTTATCTGGTGCAGTTCGTTGTGTTTTATTTCAACACAGGAATCGCCAGGGGTTCAATGTTTTACAACCTCGTAAAAACCAGCGTAAGTTGGATCAACTCGTACCGTTGTTTTACCGTGCATCAAAACGATTCGATTCTCTTTGCAGTTTGATCTCAATGAATTGATTTTTATCGTCGGTGCGGCCTTGATACTGACACTCTGCGTTGAAATGCCGGTCAAAAACCTTCGCAATTTGTTTGACCGGGATAAAAAGTCATCGGTGGCCGTGACTTTATTAGAGAAGAAGATCGAATGAAGGAGTTCAACGAATTTGCATGACTATTTCTTTATTTTTATGCGTCGTGATTTGCAACACAAAACAAGTTCTGGGCTTCCCGGTTTAAATTTTCAAGTTTGCTTTGTTTACTTCCTGGATTTGTTGATAAGCTTAAGAAAGTTAAAAAAATTCAACTAGTTTTCGTGTACAACTGCAGCCGGTTCATAACGACTTGAAATCGACAAACTTGTTGCAGATTTCACCTTGAACGGAAAAAAGATTGACAGCTTAAACTTTTATACACATTTTTAATCATTGCAATTCATGTTTCTTCCGAATTTAAAGCAGGTTTGCTTGAGACTGCGCGTGCAGCCTTGAACTTGATTTTCGCTTGTTTTTCTGTGTTTTAAATTCTCTTAAATTCTATCAAAAACGTGTGTAGAATTTTAAGTCCTAATCAAGACGTTTGTCGTACAAATTTGCCTCGGCGATTTACTCAACTCGTTATGAGTTTCATCAAAGTTGAGTTTCTATGAAGCCTAATGCAATTAATAAATCTTAGAAAACTGAAGGTTTTCAAACTGAAACTGTTGTGAATCATCAATCACTTTAAAATCTCAGTTTTCCCATTAACGTGAAGAACTTGCCACAAAAGCGGGCGCTTTGAGAGGTGCAGCAAAGTACAAAAGCATGCTAGAGCTTGTAAGACAACAGGTTGAAACGATTCTGCACCCCAGGCTTCACAAACAAAAGTTCATTGTCTTTACATGCATTGATGTATTCTCATCAAAGTTCATTGTTCAAATGCAAAATTAAACTTGATTTCAAAATGAAGCGACAAAAATGCATTCATTCTGAGTTCCTGAGACGGAAATCAACGTTCACCATAAAAGCCACTTGTGTATCAACTGATTGTATTGAACTGACTGCAGTGCAGACGATTCGATGCATGTAATTGTGGTGGGTGGAAGAAGTGGGCTTTTTTGCACGCTCTGGAGGGGAAATAAAAAATCATAGCATCACGATTATCGTGCAGCGGTGTTCCGATAAGTTGACGTGCACACACATCAAAGAGTTGCAGTTATTTTTTTGTCTACAAGGCGCCTTTGGTAATTGTCAAAGATTCATTAAAAATGCAAGCCAAGTCCGTCTTTTCGATTTACTTGTGTGGATCATTGCTTAACATTTATATGAAAAATAAATTCAGTGTAATCCTAGACGCGGATCGTGACGGTTGTAAATAGAAAATGATTAAAGTTTGCTGGAGAAAAAGAAAATTGAATTAGACTCGATTCTAGTTAAAATATTTCTAAGAACTTTAGTGAATAAAAAAGTGAAAAATGTTCAAATTGTTGTTTGTGTTAGCTTTGCTAAGTGGGCTGGACTGTTTAAAAGATGTTTGCGACAAAGATTGCATTTCCGACGTGATTTTGAACAAAAGAAACCTTTCGAAAGAGTCCGATCACAACATAACAATCGCATCAACCGTTTTCGATTCATTGTTTAACAACAAGTGGACGCAAGTGATCAAGGATAACGTTTCGGAGTACAGCGATGATTTACCGCACGACTTTGTGCCCGAGATATCAGACTATGAAAGAGGTTACGCGCATTTATACCGCTATTCGATGAGTTGTGCTTATGTCGCTGACAACGAGTTTCATGCCCCGGAAAAGTGAATTTCTACGCAAAAAGACATTTTTATCAACCAGAATTGAAGTTTTCTAAACCAACCATTCAATGAAAGTGCGATTAACGCAAGGAAACGCATTAATTTTATGGAATTCGTGCGCAAAATTCATCATTTTTAATCAATTGTTATTCAAGTTATTTACCCGCAGTGGCTTTATTTCATGTGAATATTGATGACAAGCGCGATTCAATTTTGGTTTACATTATGTCATCAATTTAACAGCTGCTAAATTTATAGCATTTTTGTGGACATACATGGTTCTTTCAAGTTATGAATTTAGAAGTTATGAAACTGCAACTTGTCATCGATCCAAGTTGACCCAGGAAGGGAATTTCTAAAACTGAAAATTGTCAGACATAACTTGATGAGAAAATTACATAAAAAGTGAAGTTTGACTCAAAATAAAACTTGAAAATGAAAAACATAAGAAACAATGAATTATTTTTTTATCGAAACAAGTTTTCTTGATTCTTATTTGGACTCGAGTTAAAGAAACTCAGCAGAAAACAAATCAAATTTGAAGTAAGCACATGAAAAAACTTAAATAAATTCCCAAGAAACAAGTTAATTAATAATTTTAATTGCTTTTGATTTTTAATCACAATGTTTTCTTCAAATTCCATGCGATTTCTTGACACAAATAAAAATATTTATCTTGATGTGTTCAGTCACTTGCGATGACACAGATTTTAGAGTGGCACTGAACCTTTGCAACTAAAATGCAGTTTCACTTAAACATGATTGCAGCCGGAAGCTAGGCTTGTGTTGTTGAAAAACGTGAACAATTCACGTATAATGCTAAAATAGAAGTCGTGAACGATAAAACTGACACTAGCCGAAAATTTGACAAATTAATTAAACGATTTATATGTTTAATCATAAGTTAGATACCTACAATCAAATTGAAATTCAAGCGAAAAGTATAATCGATCAGTCTGGTATTAGCATAATGAACAGTATGTTTACAAGCAATTATCCGTTCAAGTGCACATTGCTAATGAAGTGACACGAAACATAGAAAACGTGATTTTCTCACAATGAACGACAATTCACCTGCTAAGCAGCGGAGATAATTTAAAAGTGCGTGAATATAAGCAGAAGAAAAAACTGGTTGATTCACGTGTAGCTGACGAAGAAAGTCAAAGTTTTCAGTGTCAAGTTTGCCAAATTGAGCACAGCGCAGCAAATTATTTCACCGACGAATAAATTTTATTCTTGGGTGTCGGGGGAAACCTGTTACAAGAAATAAATAATTATTGATGTCGTCATTGGTCGTGAAGTTCGTTGAAAGCATAAGCGCGCGGTCCAATTGCAGAATCATTGTTGCAGCCAATTTTGAAATCCGAATTTTTATTAACAGATTTCATCAATGTTTTGAGCCAAAATTACCTAAAATTGCGGCAACCGTTCGACTTATCACAAGTTGCAGGAATTTCGAATGAGTGCCGAGTGCATTCGCATAAATTCGTCCAGTCGTTAAAGAAATTCGAATTGTGGGCTTTGAAATGTAAGTTTTGAAACTATGAATTTTTCAAAATTTATGAAAAAAATCCACTCAGTGCATGATGCATCGGCAAAGCTTCAGTCTGGTCTGCTGAGTGGAAACGTCAACAACTTTGGTGACTTCGACCACTGCCTGAACGTGGATGCACCGAACGATGAGTTCCAAGGAAAATATTGTCTCACATATCTCCAGCCAACCGTTACCAGAACTTTGATGTACACAAACTACTTGAGAAGGCTGATGCAGTCGCATAGTCCATTCACGAGTAACTTCGACGACGTGAGTTATTGATTTGAGCCTTATTTTCTAGCCTTAACAAGCGACTGCTTTTAAATTTACCCTCGATGAAAACAAAACAAAAGATTCGCAAGCTTCCAAGTAACTGATAAGTTTAGGCGAGCGGTGCTATAATTGGTTAGTCATAAATAATAACTTTCAATAAGCTAGAATATTTTTAAACTATGAAGTGGTAAAAAAATATTTGCACATCTCTTCACCTGAAAATCCGCTTTGTCAACAGAAGCAACTCGAAATTGATTGTTTTGGTTTGTTAAATGACGTACAAACGAAAAAATGATTCTCAATCAGTTCTTGCTAATTATACACTAAGAATCGATTACTTAACGGTTATTATCTGTATGTACGATGATGTTCACCTGGAAATTACGTTATGCATACTGGAAATATCCGCTTGAAACTAGCTGATTAATTATTCATTGATGCACATTCTGAAGCATCAAAATGTGACAGGTTGCAGCCGGTTGCAGGTCAAGGCCAATGTCAAGGGATGTAGAATGATGCGCTCATGCAAATATTTGAATAAAAATCGCGTCAATTCCGATGCATTTTAATTCAACAACATTTTTCATTTGATCACGTTCTCAAGGCCAATGCACCTGCGTGTCTCTGATCGCCAACATGCAATTTTGTTTTCTCTAATCGGATTTGGATCGGATTAGGTGATAAAATTAGCGCTTACGTCTTACCGCATAAATACAAAATTTTGTTGCGGTTGGGCAGTTAAGTCTTGCGGTATAACTTTTGGCAACAATTCATTTCCCAATTGATGTGGAACAAAGAAAAATGACGAAGCGATGTGCGGTTATTCGAATCAATTAATATTTTGATTACGACGCGGTGATCGCCAACATTTTTTTCCGGCGACAATTTTTGATTTTGTATGTCAATTGTTAGTTTATTGAAAGACTGCCAACTGAAAGTGAAATTTGTTTTGTTTATATCTCCAGCCAGGTCATCGTGTTCCCCGGTATTCGACGATGAATTGGGCTGTCTGCGTTCCATCGACCTGTTCCCACAGTGACGTTGAGTTGGCAATCAAACGATTCATCGAAATGCAAACCAATGGAACTGGAATCAGCTTTGAAGTTCGAGTGGCAGAAGAAATGTGTCAAGAAAAGAATGTGCGCTGGTTGGATGAACTAGATCGTGGGACGAAGATTGCTATGTGAGTAGACAAACTATTTAAAATTTTTAGACAGCAAGCTTATGTTCAAGAAACTCAACGCCAATAATATTTTCAACTTAAACTTTCAGCGCTTCCCTTCTTTTGCTACTTTTCCTGCTTCTGACATCTTCAATTTACGATTACTGCTCCACAAACGACGACAAAAACCAGTGGGTGACTTCGTTTTCGTTGATAAAAAACTCAAAATCCCTTTTCTCAACGAGTGACAGCCCTGGTGATATCAAAACAGCACACGCAATCAGGTTCTTTAACGCAGCAATGCTTTTGATATCGCATAAGTGCATGGCGATTTTGTTTAATCCTTATTCAAATCGAACTGAGATGGCTGAAACTCTGGGAAAGCCTTGGACTGTCGTTGCGCGCGCTGCGTCGTTGTACACAGATCCATTTTTAATGCTAAGTGGGATGTTGACAGCTTACGCACTCATTGGCAAACTAAAGAAGCAAGGAAAGTTCAACATTTTCAAAGAATACGCCAGCCGGTACCTTCGGATCATGCCGCCACTTGCCTTCCTGATCGCTTTCTGCACGTTCATCCTGCCTTTGTTGGGAAGCGGTCCACAGTGGAACCTCGTGATAACGCATCACTCTAGCATTTGTAAACAATACTGGTGGCGCAACTTGCTGTTTATCCACAATTGGTTTGGGTTCTCGAACATGTGCTTGACACACACACACCACGTCGGCATCGACACCGAACTGTTCTCGATCGCGCCGTTCTTGATTTTTGGGCTGTGGAAGTGGCCGAAGAAGGCAATGACCTTGATTATGAGTCTGGCAGTTGTGTCCACGATAGCCAGGTATTATGTCACATACAAATACGGCTTGTCCAATTACGTTTTCTTTGGAACAAGGTAAATCGATTAAGAACCACCAAAAAGCACCACTTATTGACTTATCTCGTCTCGTTTTTGTTTGCAGTGTGAAACAACTTTTTGAAACAGCTGACAGAATGTACATAAATCCGCCGCATCGGTTCACAGTCTACGCGATGGGCATTGGCCTTGGTTACATTTTGCGAATGTTCAAGAACGCAAAGCTTACTAGCAGTCAGCTGACAGTGGGCTGGTATCTCAGCACAGCATCATTGTTTCTTGCGTTTTTCGGGCCAGCTCCAATGGGTGACATCGACTACAAATTCAATGCAACACATGCGGCGCACTATGCAGCTTTTGCACCGGTGCTTTGGAACATTTTCTTTGCATGGATTATTGTTGTGTCGCAACTTGGGTACAAAAGTAAGTTCGTTTCTAAAATAATTATTCATTAGTTTTCAGACTTGAAAAACTATTTTCAACGGAAATAGTTTCTAAAGTTTTTCTTAAGTTCTTGATAAGGGAAATTCCAATTAATTGCTTTTAAAACCAACAAAACTTTTTGTTTCAGACAAATTCATCGACTTCCTAGAATGGCGGGGCTTCCAAGTGTGCACGAAGCTTTCCTACAGTTTCTACTTGACGCAATTTCCAGTGTTTTTCTTCAACGTCGGTAGAGTCCGCACTTCAATCCATTATAGTCTTGTGAACACGTTTGTAAGTTAAAATACGTTTTTAAATAGCTTTTTTGATTTGTTGGCTTACGAAATTTTTTTTCAGCTTGACGCGAACGAAACAATCGGAATAGTCCTGGTGTCAATAATTTTAACATTATTTGTGGAACTTCCGTGCAACAACCTCAAGAGTCTGCTACTTGACGGCAAAAAAATTGCACGAGTTAAACATAATCTGTACGAAAATTCAATTACTAAGCCAAAATCATTATAAAAGTTGTTTGCCAATTCGTGATAATAAAATTGTGAAAAATTAAAATTTTGCCCCTTGCAGTTATGCATTTTATGAAGTGTGGAATTCCACAAATTTATGCGAATTGTGGTTAACGACTCACGTTAATTGCTTGAAGAAACTTATAAACGCAAGTGATTTGAGATGATGGAAAATACTTTCTTGCTTTTTCACAGCAACGTTTTAGTTTCATGTGGCTAAAGATTACTTCTCAGCTCGTATCTTGAAGTTAATAAATTAATTTATGCAGTGTTTAATGGGTTGGACGCGTAAAGTTTTGAAAAATTTAAACGGATTGACTGACTTTTCAAATGAACATCTGCAAAAAAAATTCTTTTATTAATATTTCCAGATTTTTTCAGTTTCCGATCAATTGCAATGCCCCAGAATGTTGGGCAGTTCTTCTTTTTGTTTCTTTTTTTCTGATACATAGATAGGCATAAGTATATTTTAAAATATCTGTGCTACGGATGGCATCCAAATCGATGACTGACTTTATTTTGCTAATAAAAAACTTGTATCAAAGGTTGGTCAACAAAGTACTTTTGTTTTGAATTCTAGTGCGTAAACAAAATTAAAATAAATAATTGAAATTTTGGAAAGAATTTGTTTTGAGAGTTTCGAGTTGTCATCTTTGAAAAAAAACTTGAATTAAATAAGCACTGCTGCTTCAACGGACGCTGACTTATCTCGTTTTTGTTTGCAGTGCAAAACAACTTTTTGAAACAGCTGACAGAATGTACATGAACCCGCCGCATCGATTCACCGTCTTTGAGACAGAAATGTTAGCTTTATTTTGTGACTTTTCTGGTTCGTTTCTTGAGTCGTTTAGACTAATCAGCAGTATTGGAACCGATATTGTCAAGAAATTTTATTAATTCGATGAAAGTTTCAACCTTAATTTAATATTCACTAAAGAGTTCTTCAATTTTATTTTCCAAACAACCTGACTCAGTTCAACCCTGCATTGACCAAACAACAGATCATAAACGTACAAGATGATCGCATAAGCACTATTTGTGGCCAATATTATATATAGAGACCAAATACTTCGCAAACCATTTGTTGGCTACTGACTCATGATGTTTATGCACACTGTCGATTCTAAAATTGTCATCAAATGATGAAAAATGAGGGGTGAGACGAGACTCATGGTCTCGTCGCTTAAGCGGAGTTCGACGGGAACTATATAAGCTTTCCGCAACTAACCGTACTCTCAGTCTGATGATGATGATGATGACAAGAATGCTGACATTTAAAAGTCCATACCAAAAACAGACCGAAACTCGATTGCTGTTCTGATTCACCTTTTGACTCCACTTGCCACTGATTTTATATGCCGCAAGTTGTTGCGCAAGCACGTGAACTAATTTTTATCGCTAATTAAGTGTGGCACGTTTTTGATTTCTGTGATCAGTTTAGCTTCTCTCAAAGTCACTCATAGGTGTGATAATGAAGATTAAATTTGGCACGTAATAATGGGCAATACAATAGAAAACTTCTTATCAATTTTAATTTTCAGAACCTTCTTAACGGGCAAAGTATAAAAACAATTTGAAAAATCAACGCATTTTGCATGCAGCGGACAACACGGCCGTATTTGAAAATTTTGAATTTTTTGTAGGGGATAAAGGCTGCTAAAGACTGCTAAACCATACAAAACCGTTCAAATTTTCCAAATACGGTCGTGTCGTCCGCTGCATCGCATTTTGTTTGACAGAAACATTTATGTTTTGACACAGTTTTAAAGAATAGTTATAATGAAACTATTCGATATCGCCAAAAGCAAAGGTACAAGAATGGACTAATGCTATCCGAATAATTAACTTTATAAATAATTTGTCTTAGCTGTTTTTCCTTCATCTATAACTACAATAAGAGACACAGATCTGAACATTCCATTTTGGTTGTTTCTTCACGTTCGCCACTCTGTTGGATTTTTTTAAAAGTAATTTCAGTTGCTTTAGAGTCCTAGTATGAAGGCGTTGTTTATTGACGGATAGAAAGCTAAAAAAGTTATTTTTCTAGTTTATGTAATGTTAGTTTTGTCTTTCGTTTTTACAAATCAAGAATTTAAGATTTTTCATTACTGATTCTTTTCATAATCTTGAAAATTTTAGCTGATGCTGATTCCTGCAAAATTAAAAAATTAAAAAATCCAACAATCCTGAAGAAGATTTTAAGAAATTAGGTCTTAGAAAGTCAAATTTAAAAAATGATTTCGTTTTGATTTCGTAATGGTCTAGGCAGATAAACACAAAAAAGTAAAAATATCTTCAAGAAAATGCAAGTAAAGATGTAATTTCTTTGCAAAGAACTCTCAAGTTCAACACTCAAGTTCAACACTCAACGACAAAAAATCATGAGAGTTGACATAAACAGTTTTAAACTCAAACATTGTTGAATGGATGGTGAATCTTTTTTGCCAAATCATGATAACAAACAATTAAAACACTAAAGAGTTTTTTTGTCTCTGCGTGTTAAGTTTTATACCGAAATTATACCGAAATCGCTGTTGGCGGTGCTTTACTACAAACAAGCCGCTAAATAGGCGCGTCAACAAAAGATTATGGTGATGATGATAGTGAAACTGAATTAGATATTCATTTACATGATGAAATTTCATTTGCTCGTGCCATGTTGATCATTCGGGATAAAATTACGTTTATAATTAAGGATGCGTAAATTCTTATTCATAAATGTGATTTATCTCAAGAGTTTATTTTGACCACATTTCTGTAATTACAATTAAGATTCATACTTTTCTTACAAAGAAAAATTACTTTGAGTTGTAATGTGATTGAACAAATGTTTCTGGACGTTACATCCTTCAGTGAATTGTTCAATCTTGAAAACGCCACAGCGTCGTAATAATGACTGACGATCGATTTTTGAGCATCTAATCTTCATTTTTTTGACTTTCATTAGGGTTTTGATGAAAAACTATAAAAGTTCTGTGCGTCTTCGTTTTATAACAGCTAATGGTCTTGCTGTCATCATGTTTGAAGTAATGGAAAAAGTTAACGTGTATAATTATTGAAATGATTAAAGTGCATAAGA
>JPYR01000909.1:1393-22927 GCA_000775305.1 Belgica antarctica
TTCAAACTTACGACCGAAAAAAAGCTGTTTGTGTTCGGTGCCAACTAAACGAGGCCAGTCATCCGGCTTGAAGTCGTTTGGTGAACATCCGCACCAGTCAACACTGACAAGAATAAAAAAATAATAATAATCGATTATTCAATCCTTCTGGATATACAAAGTCTCTAAACTTTTCCAAAGATCTTTCTTGTTTGCTTTTCTTCTCCAAAAAATCGAGCCGTGTCAAAAATGTCAATTTGAGATTAAGATCATGATTGCGAACGCAGTTTTAAGAGATTTGAACTGGTTATAAACGGCAGGCCTTCAAGCATTTAGATGTAATTGTGGCCGGTTTTTGAGATTTAAATCATACAAGGAACACAACTACTTACATTGATTTGTACTGGCATTTGCAACCCATCTTGCGCTTCCAGTTTGTGATATGAAGATTGTTATCGATATAAGTATCACAAAACACCGAGTTTCTTATGGCGGTATGGAAAAACGATTCTGCCGGCAGCAAGGTATGCTGAAAAATCTTCAGAAGTCCCTGCAGAAGCTCATTTTTCTGCTCAAGAGCGACAAAAGTGACAAACTTTCGAGAAAGACAGATCCAGTCAGAACCTCCGTCGATTTGGATTCCAGCGGGAAGGTCTCGATCGCCGATCCGCCACATGTGAGTGTCACATTCAACGAAGGTCTTGTCGAGTCCTTGCTTTTGAATAAACCGTTGCGCTTCCCGACCGTGCGACTTCACAAAGTTTTTATCGCTATTTGCCGCGAGAAAAGCCTCGAGTTTATCAATCGTTTTGATTGGAAAATCGCTTTCACTGAGGTTTAACACAAAATCCCACTTCCAGTCGGTGCCCAAAAGCTCAGTCATGCAACTCAGCAGCATTTCCAAGAGTGACGCGCCGCCCCAGATTGTCGAAAAGCGTTTCCTGGTCAGTCGAATGTTCGGAAACGTCGATTCTAGTTGGAGAAGTTCGCGGTAAAGGAAATCTTGGCGCTGTTGGGTCAGAAGATTAGAAGTTAGTAATTATTAAATATAAATAATAACTTATTCAAGATGTTTAAGATTATAATGTGAAGACGTTGAACTCACCGAGTCGATATGAATGTAATAGAAATGATCAACACTGTACAGCGATTTGAGTAAACGATAAACTTGTCGGACGGCTCGACCGTTGAGCGTCAGCAAGAAGACTATTCGAGTTTTTCTTCTATTTTTGGTCACTTGCGTTTCAGCAGCTTGCGATTCTGTCAAAGAAGTATAAAATTTTGAAGTTAGAATTTAAGTTTCTTAATTTCTAACTTGTTTTAATGAACCGGAACGATTTTTAACCAAATATTGAACAAGCACCAAGACCTAGATTTGATGGAATTCTGACGTTAAACAGGTGAACAGGTCAAATAAAACTTGATTTTAAAGGCAATATTGAAGTTTAATTAATCCGAAGCCGGCTGAATCATTTATTCAAGATTGTTTATGTGCTGAGAAGCGCATTGAATAATCCGGCCAACGTTGTCAACCCGGTCAAATCCCACCCACACCCAATTTCCACTCACTTGCTATTCCAGTCTCATAAATGTTCATTGTGTAATAGCCTCCACATGCCGACTTTGGTTCGCTGGGGCACTTCATGTTGCAGCTGGAGTCCGGCAGCTTGGCCTCGACCGGCGGTTCTTGGTTGCCGCAAAAGCACTCGGTCGAGTACTCAACGCCGGCAAACAGGAAGCCCGACTGAAGACACATTTGGATGCATTTCTTTGGTGAGTTCGTCTCTTTGAAGTTGGTGAACGAGCCGGGTAGGACGCGGTGCTTGCGGTCGTCTTTGAAGCAGCCCAGCGATCGGTTGGTGATGTAGTTGCCGCTCGGGCAGGTGTTTGGCAGCTTAGACGGGTAGAAAGTGTTGGACTTGATGGCACAAGCGACATTCACGATAAACTCCTTGCATGGCTGTGTGTGCGCGCGTTGCACTGCCGACACTACTTCTCTGTCACCGGTGATGTCACACTTGGGAGTGAACGTCAAGGTGCTGAGTAGCGATTTGTCGCTTTCGTCCTTGGGGTCATCGTAAACCGGAATTGGCTGCTTGAGCTCCACGGCTTCGCTATTCGTCGCTCCAGCTCGCAGGTTTAGTGGAATTTTAATTGATTTATAAGCGAGAAAGACCTGCACGGCGATGATGATCAGAAAGACGGCAAAGAACAGCTTGTAGCGACGAATCAGTGCTAAAATCATGACGAAAGTTGTTCCTGCGACTCAACGCACTTCCTTTTCATTTGTGGTCTAATGCTGGCCGTTCGATCGTGCGTGGGATGCTGGCGGATGCGGTCAGTCACGTCTCAGCTCGCGCGTCATCCCACGAAAACATTTCGCTAATTCTAATTTCACGAGTAAAAGTCTTGTTTATGTTAGTCGTGATAACTCGAGTCAAGTGTAAATCAAGTCGAATTCGACGCAAACTTGACTTCATTTGAATTTCTAAAAGTCGGTAAATTTTTTTCCCAAAAAAAACGATCGATAATTTAAGATTCTTTTGAATATAAAGGAACACAAATTGAATCTCTAAGACAAAAGAACAAGTTTAAAAAAGAAGCTTCATGGCTGCGATTATATTCGTACAGCACGTAACACCTTTCTGTCTAGCAGTATCGATTCAATTTCGTCGATGTCGAGACGTTGTTCGAGTCGAAAACTGACATCAAAATTGTCTAGTTACTCGTAAGATTAGATTGAGCAAACCAAGAATAAACTATATCTTCCGAGATGAGACATGTCGACAAAAACCGTGATTTCCACATCACTGGTATAGCGGAAAACGCAAAATCGCCAAAAACCGATAATGATTGCTTTCATTGGTGAATTATCGGTTCATCCAGTAAAGAAGTTGATTAAAAAAGCTAAGCTAATGATCATCGCCTACTTCATATTGAAATCTTTACACAAAACTAGGCATAATTCTTTTTAAACTTTTTACGAAGACTGGATGAACTTGAATACTTCATGTAGACATTTTATTTATAAATTGAGTTTAGTTGAGAGATCATGTTTACAAAGCTACGTTTTATCTACATTAGGTCGCAAACCTGCTTTTGAAACACTAAATGTAGAGTATCTACGAAGAACTTATTTAAACTGGGCCATAAACTTAAACATCAGTTAACACTCAATTAGTTCGCAAATTTTTTTTTTGGTTGTGCTGCTGCAGTTCACCGTTGTGAACAAACATAAGTAACCATCAAGTGTTAACTGAATTTCGTCCACAAACAACTCGTGTTTGCGTTAGAAATTATCGTCAAATCACCGCTGCTTTTTATCTTAAACGTTCTGGTTAGGATTCATGTTGTGACTTAACCACATTAAGTGGCTTTGTGGATCTCAAAATCTGCGTTAAGAACACCAAACATTACGCTTGATGAAGCTGCAAAGCAGATTTCTAATGAAAAATAAATTGAATAATGCCGACACAAAAGCAGCCCATCAAAAGATGTTTACGAGAATCTGCAGCTACTTCTGATCCACTCACGCGAAAATAATAAACACAAGAAGGAAAGTCGAACAAAGAAATTTTGCGATTGGAATCCCATAATCTCTGGAAACCGAGAAAATGGTTCCCTTGTCGGTTACCTAATTCCTTATTTATAACCGTAATAATGTGATTTTGAGAAATTAATCACGAAGAAGGCTCGAACGAAGCGCACAAAAGGGAATCCGAATAGTCCCAATGTTGATTTTGCGCCGAGTCGAAAGCGAAGCCGATACAGTCGCAATCGAATGTGGATAGAAAATAGAAATAAAATGATTGTCTGAACCAAGCAATTCCTTATAAAAAGGACCCGTGAATAGAAGACGATTTTTCTCAAGACTAAACAAAGACAATGGTCGAGAGAATGGAAAAGCAAAGATGCGAAAAGTCCCCGACTGTGAAGCTTTGGCCCTTATTGCTTGTAATTGTCCGGCATTAGGCGAACCTTCTCGAGACTCCGTTTGCATTGTTTGGTGAATCGATATAAAATGATTCATATCGTGATGAAATTAAAGAACAACCGGGGAGAGTTTGCCAGTGGTTTAGTTTTCACTAGTGAACAACTCGAGAAGGCAAAATTGTTTAAAGTGGAAAGAAAACTTCTGAAATCTCTGTTGAATTGATAAATTCACTTTCCCCCAACTGTTAACTCCCAAAACTCCCGCATCAACCCCATGGCGAGTGACCAAAGGCGTCCATAAGTCACACCGAAGCTGGTAATTTTCTTTAAATGTCAAATAAATGGAATTTTAACAATTGGTCGATCTTTCAGATTTATTGTCTTGCAAAAACTTCTTTTCACACAACAAAACAAAAGACGGCAATAAATCACAAAATGCTTTTTACTTCATTTGCAGACACCTTTACTACCCTTTCCGAAGCAATTGTTGTGCTTCTCTTTGTACTCGTCGACATGAAATTCCTTTTGGAAACAAATTTTTACTTTCTGACTTCTGTAAAAGCGAAGTTGGTGTGAAGAAAATGCATTTCTAAGTAACTGGCTTCGGTTTTTTGGCTAAGATAAACAGATACGAGTGTCTAGGGGCAGACAGTTTAAATTTGACTTGAAGTTTAGCTTAAGTTTAAGGGGTGATGTATGATTTGTAATCGTGATTTGCCAAAAATAAATGAATTTGAAGGATGTCTGAAAACTTACAAACTTCACTGTAAAAAGTAAGCGATTGTAACGTATTGGAATGCAACAAAGATCGAACATAAATAATTCCCAAAATTGACGGTTAACTTCCACCGTTTTCATTTCCCTTTTCTGAAAGCCACCATTTAAAACTGTTATTTATATCCTTAAGTCGTTGAAAGTCGGTCAAATATCCTTCTTACAATTTTCCGTTCCTTCGAACCATGAAATTCGAAGACAACCACCATCCAGCCCCGTTGCAGCCTTTCGGAAGAACTTGGCACCGAACGAAAGACTTCAATGATCGCAAAGGCGACTTCTCCACCGCCCCTAACCTAATAATTTCTTCGAGACGGTCTAAAAACGCTAGGATCAGTGACTTGGGTCCAAAAGGTGCTAGCAATCATTAATGAATAATTACAGTCGCTGCGAACTCCTTCGAAGGCAATTTATTTCTCGAAAGGTGCATTCGGAAAATCTCGAATCATTTCATTTTTGAAGTCTTGAGAGTTCCCTTAAAACGACGATAGAAATTTAAAGCCTATTTGGGAAGATATTGAACCGAGACCGTGAGAATTGCACCTGTCTTTAAATTATGTTGGAATATCTTTTTCTCCGCTTCTTTGTTTTTTACTGTTCTGCTTTTGGTTGCATTCGCGTTCGTTTTATCGGTCAGAGAAAGAGAGTTTTGTGTTGATAATCGTTCTTGGGCGAGAGAAAATGAGATGAAAACTGAGAAGATCGAGAGTGAAATAGTCTTTGAGAAGGTGAAATCCCCGGTAACACGTTGGGGGATGGAACGTGGTTGTGTGATAAGGTTTTTATTGTGAAAGTTTAATGAATACGCGAATTTAAAGTTTTTTTGTTAAAACATTAACCAAATTCATTTAAACTGAAAATCCAGTTGTTGGCTAGTCGTTGAACAGTCACATGTTTATTTGGTCACTGGTAGGTCGCACTTGAGTCATGACTAAAGTTATTTATTTCATGGAATTCCTGAACAAGTAGAAAAACTTTTAACTTAGTTACTAATTGTCTGACATGCAAGCAGCAGTGGCTGGTTTGACACAATTACTTAAGCTTCAAAAACATGATTAGAATGTCGTTAAAATTATTGCAGAACTCGAACTAAAAATACAATTTTTTGTTCAACACTCAACTACCATCAAAAATCGTCTTGCCCCGTGTTTCCGGGGATTTCAAAGATTCTTTCTTACCTGTGCAGTTTCGTTTTCTCCAATTCCTTCGTTCAATATAACATCGATTCTCTGCCGAGCGTCAACTCAGTCTTGTTGCATCCCTTCAACTGATCGCACCTCAAAAAGCGAAGACGGAAAAAAGAATCGAGAATAAATAAAAAGTTCGTGAAGATTGAAATTATTAAATCGAAGTGAATTTGAATAGAAACGGAATAACAGACAAAACAAATCATGAAGCTGATCAGCATAATCTTAGTGCTAATAAGGCTGACAAGTGGTCTCCAGCTGTGCCCGGCGGGTTGTTTATGCGAAGACGAGCGGTTGCTGGTGCGTTGTCACGACGGAATTAATTTGGACATTCTTCCAATCACTTTAAACCCGTCTACCGAGCGATTGATCATCAAATTCAACTCAATTAAGATCATTGACTCGTCAATTCAGTTCTACAGCGAGTTACGCCTGCTTGACTTGAGTAACAACCAAATCTTTCTGACTGAAGACAAAATCTTCATTTACCAACACAAGCTGCTGCAGTTACACTTGAACAACAACAAAATTAGTGAAGTCAACAATAACACCTTCAAAGGGCTGGTCCGACTCGAGACGCTGAATTTGCGCAGCAACTATATCATGGAACTTCGCAACGGCGTGTTCTCGACTGTACCCAACGTGGAATATCTGAATTTGGGTCAAAATCGCATCGCCACAATTGAACCCGAAGCTTTCGAAGGTCTGAAGAACCTGAAGTCGCTTTACTTGGACGACAACATCTTGACCGCCATCCCCAACTACGCTTTCAAACACACGCCGTTCTTGGCGGAACTTTTTATTGGACTCAACTCGTTGAACAACTTGGAGAACGACGCGTTCAGAAATCTCGCAAACTTGGCGGCTTTGGACGTGCACGGATCGCTGTTGACGAACGTTTCGGCCGCGGCATTTTATCGACTTCGCAACCTGAAGTCACTCGATTTGTCGGATAACTTGCTTAAGAAGGTGCCGACACCCGCCCTGAGTCGGCTCGAACGTCTCGAGTCATTGAAAGTTGGACAAAACGAGTTTGACACCATCGACGAAGGATCTTTTTTCGGTTTGCTTTCGCTGCGCAAGATCGACATCTCAAACTGCAACAATTTGCGTCAAATCCAGCCCGGTGCATTCGCGGCCAACCCGCACCTTGAGGTCATCACGATTTCGTCCAACAAATTGCTTTTCGATATCCCGGACGGCGTTTTCAGTGGTCTGCCCAGCATCAACAGCGTCGATTTGCGAAACAACGCGTTCTCGACCATCCGCAAGCAGTGGCTGCCATGGGAATCACTGAAGTCCTTCGAAGTCGCTGACAATCCGCTGAAGTGTGACTGTGAACTCAAGTGGCTGCATCAGATCCTGTCCAAGGCTAAGAAAAACAGCTTCGACATCATTTGCATCGAACCGGCGCGACTTTACGAAGAAAATCTGCAGGAAATCTCCGAAGAATCGATGGGATGTCAAAACGAGTCGTCGCTCGGCCTTGTCATTTGCATGTCTGCTGCCATCACGTCAATCACGGCGATGGTCATTTACAAGAACCGCAATTACCTGCGACTTAAGTGCCAGCGACAAACACAGTTTGTTAACAACGACGCTGACTGCAGCTTCGAACATCATCACATCTACGAAGAAATCCACGCCAAGTGCAACGAAAACATGAACAACTTGGCCAATCACAACAACACGGTCAACAGCAACATCTACAGCTTTGGCTGCCCTTATCAGTTCCCGGTGCAGACTGTCGCTCCGCAGCCGATCTATCTGCCGGCAGGTTTCCAACAAAAAGTCCCGATCTATCGATAAAGTTGTTTTGAATCAGTTTCGAGATGAAAATTTGTTGTCTAGTCGTTCTTGTTAAGCTTAGAATTTAAAATTGAAGAAATGTTCAAAGAAAATTTGATTTCAAAATGAATTTAAATTAAAGACTGAAGACAATCATTGAAGTTAAATTGCCAAATTGTAAAAATTATATTAATAAAAAGTATTTTAGAAGATGAATTTTATGAATTTTATTGGATTGCAAATTGATTTTTACAGCGAACTTGTTTCAGAAGTGTGATCGAAAGCAGCGCAAAGACTTGGAAGAATTGTTGTTATAAAAGTTTGGTTTAAAAGTCGAAACTGTCTCTAAATTGAAGCATGTATGAAGCACCACCAAAGCAATTACCGTGTAATAAAGAACCACCGATATCTGCTTGTTGTTATAAATAACCACGGTTCAAATATCAACAAAAACCTTAAAAAAAATTGCGGTGCGGAAGTTTTGTTGACGTTTCGCTCGGAAATTATTTTTTAATGGTTTTTTGATATTTGAACGGTGGTACTTTATTACACGATGTTTTATTATGTGGTACTTTATTCGGTGGTAATTGCTTGGTGATACTTGATACAAACACTCTTCTAAATTTCATTTTAGCTGTTTTTCAATGTTAATGCATAAAACTGTGCTTTTAAATATCAGTTTTGTCTGCTTGAAACAATTGGACTTGAACCTTAGCTTGGAAAGTCCAAAGCCTATGACTGAAATTCGATTTTGGTAGCGTTTAAATTTCAGCGGAATTAACTTAATTAGCAGTTTGCAGTCGCTAAGTATTGAATCACAAAACATCAATCGTTCAAATCCTACCATTCCTGAATTTGTTGGAACATTAACTTTTTTCCATTACAAACTTCCAATCCTTTTCATCCTTTTTGCAAACATCAAAACCAATTTACCCAGTAATTGAAATATCAATCTTTCGCATTCACACTCTCCGGTTTGCATTTCCGAGAATTCAATTGTTGAAATGTTATTTTTTCTGCTTTCACTCCAGCTTTTCATTGTCAAAGGTTTAAATCCTAAAAGGTGCTACGAAATAAAGCCTTTCGAGGCTTCTATTTCAGCTGAAATGAAAGGATATGAATGTTTAATGCATTTTTCTTGTTAAAGACATAAATGTTGCTGTCTATCTCTCCTTTTGTGTGTTCGTTCATTATCTACAGGTGGAATTTGAATTCACATCGAAAATCATCACAAAATTATCTTCTCTCTCCTTTAAAGCTGTTTTCTGTGGATTTTTTCCTTCTCAATTCTCTTTGTGGCCGTCTTTCATGTGCACACGGGCAGGTGTAAATTTTAATCAAAAATTCTTGTTGTCCTCTCGAGTCGAGAGTTATTTGCAGCGTGAACACAGAAACGAGATGCTTGAAACTCTTTTCGGGTCGATTCGGAATGGTTTTGGAGATTTGAAGATGTTTTGAATGGTTCGAGTGTTAAAGTTAAACATTTTTGGGGTATTTTGGGGATGGATTGAACGGATTTATTCAGATTTAATTGATTTTAACATAGAAAATAGCTTTATTTATTGGATTTTAAAGAAATTCTTTGATCGCTGACGATTGAATGAATTTGAAAGTGAAAGTTGTTTGCAAACAATCAGTGTTTTCAGTTCCTAAACTTCTTTCAAGCCCGAAACTACATTATACAAAGCGAAAACCAAATTTCACGCATGAAATCTCGAAAAACCTTTTAAAAATTTTGCACCGAACTTCAAACGCCAATTTGCTGCATAATTTCTAGGCCGATCCCCAGCTCCCAAACCGTTTCTTTTACCATCAATTCCAGAAATTCGCATTGCGGGATATTTTCTCGACCCATTCCTAGTCTTGTTAATAGTTTCAAGTCTTTTCTAGTCTCACGCTGCTTCTATCTTTTTCGAAGCCTAATTTCTGTTTTATTTCACTCCGTTTCAGCATGACGTTTTGTTTCTGCCCGGTGCACCTTTAGACCATAAATTTAGGTTTGCATCGGGCCGAAAGAAGACCGCAAATGCGAAAAAGAGAAAAGCAACTTCGACGTGAACAAATCTTCGTCAATTCATGCGAACAATGCAGCCTAATAAGGAAAGTAGCCAAAACAGATTTTCACTAATCCTGTTAAAGATTACGCTAAGGAGAGTTCAGACGGCAGTGTTTAGCCAACAAACCCGGGACTTACAACCGATACCCGAAAACACGCAAAAACCTTTTTATCTGTTGCCAAATGCTTCGTTTTTCTGCAGGCCTGATTGACTTTCGCTAAACCAGAAAATCTTCACCTGCGCTTCCAACGATCATTATCATTTATTCCATGTTCTTCATCCAGCGATGCTTCGATAATTTATGTTTGGTTTATCGAATCTTTCTGACGAAAACATGCTGGCGGGCGAAAGAAATTAAATCCTCCATCGTGTCTCTGACGATCGTCGACGTCGTTTGCCTTCAAGATGCGCTCAGAAAGGCTGCTAAATTAATGCGAAAGAAATTTGCATTTTGAATTGCAACTTTAGTTGAAAGCAGAAGAAATGCTTTTACAAGATTTTTGGAATAGACCTGAATTGTTAGTGTTTGATTGCAGTGTTTTGACAAATTTTTGCTTTACAGTTTTGGTTCAATTTTATTGTTGTTTAGTTAATTAATAGTTGCAATGTTGCTTATGCACCTATGCATGGCTGTCCAAGGACTTGGACTTTGTCTTATCTGAAGATAGGAAAGTTTTCGGCCACAACGCTGCTTTTAACAGGACATTAATAAAGGTCAATCAAGTGTAGGATTTGAACCTTGTAAGATTTACCCAAGTAGCATCAATGTATCTATGTACAACACTTAAAATGGCTTTAACTCCTTACTTAATTCTTCAATCTACATTAAACTAAAATTCCTGTGAGACTTGAACCCAAAAATTCCACCGACTGCCTTCAAAGCACACACTCACGCCACCGAATTCCTTTCTTGCAGTGTTAATGCCTTGCTTAAATCTGTAATCGCATATAATCTGTGGCCGTCTACAAGCCCGAATTTCAAGCACAAACAACGATTTAACGCTTAACAATCTTGTCATTACCCCAAGGTGTTAAGAATGAGTGAAAATAATGTTCGATTTCCTGTTTATTTAGTCTTTCCTTCGTTTTCTTCATGATTCTTTTCTCGGTGTTTCGCTCCGACCCGAGACGAACAATGTCGTATTGTGTTTCATGGACCTTTGCCTAGGACAATTTACAATAAAATAAAGTTCCTTTCAAATGAAGAACAAAATAGTGATAAATTGCAAGCGGAAGACGGAAGAAATATATTGATTTCTTGCCAGGGACCAAGGGAACAATTAGCAAACAGTGCGATTACTGCGATGCATCATTCAAAGCACAGGATGTTTGCTTTCTATACAGCTTGGTGCCTTTAAAAGGTTTGCTGAGACGTTTTGTGGGCAGAAACATCGGATTAAGTTGGCGATGACTTTGAAGCCTTAATTTCAAACAAATTGAAGGGAGTTTTCATCTAGTTTTAAGTTAACTTTAATAAATTCAGGCTTGGTGGTGACTTAAGCGTGTGATTCACATTTTAATAAGAGTAATTTAACTTACATTACAACTTTTAAGCCACTTTTTCGCATAAAAATCATTTTAATTTAACTCATAAATGCATAACCATTAAAATTTATTAACAGAAACCATCGGAATTGGGACATAATTGCACAAATCAACACCTCATGCCTTGCTTTTCTTCATCAGCTTCATGAACAGCACCATAGCTGTTGAGTAATCAGTCAATAAACATTCTCAATCACTCTTAAGCACACTTACCGATGAAAATCGCGATCACCAAGCCCATCATGATGAAGATCCAGCACTTGCAGGCCTTCCGGTTGTGTTCGTCGAGCTTCTTGGACTCTTTTTCAAGCGAGCCGGTGTTCTGGTAGGCCATCTTAGTCGACTTAAGCGCGACGTCAGTGTCTTTCCTGATGATCTTGCTGGCGGTCAGCGTTTGTTCCTTCAGGTTGCGAGTCAGCGCTAACATGTCGTCGCTGATCTTCTCCTGAATATTGGCGTAGTATTGCTCCATGTTGTCGTTAGTACTGCGCTTTCTCAGCCCCGACGAGTCATCGCCGTCGAAAAGCTCCTTGCGCAACTCTGAGTTGTACTTGGCGTTGTTCAGCTGCTTTATTTCCTTCAAAACTCCATCTTCTGACGGTTTCGACTTGCTGCTGCGGAGCTTCGACTGCCGCTCGGGCTCTTCCACGTAATTTATCTCGGTCTTGAGCTCACGGGTTCGCTCGTGGTAGCTGGAAATGTTCTTGCGGTCGATTGTGTCACTGCGAAACCGATAACAATTTAAATAAATTGCGGAAATCGGTGACGTGTCGGGAAACTTACTAGTCTTCGAGCTCTTTTAGCATCGAGTCGAGGCTCTTAATGTACCGGCACAGCCGCCACCGTTGTTCTTCGTCTTTCACCAGCTCTTCGCAGTGCGCGAGAAGACTTTTTATGTTATTTTCTAATTTTGCTGACATTTTCAGTTGTAAACTTGATTTATAGATAGAATTTAGAGCTGCTGAGTCTTGTGGCACTGGAGTTGTCTACTGGCTTGACATCAACAGGCTCAACTTGCTTGAAATGAGTTCGAATCGGTGTAAAATTGAAATTTTTTGTCGAGAATGATTGGCAATGTTTACGTTTGTTTGAGTCAAGTTGGAATTCGCCTGACTTGACTTGAACTTGACTTGGATCCGCTGACTTTACTCGCTGAATTCGCTGCGTCACTGACTTGAGTTCTGGAAAAATTCTTTCTGTTCAGAAATTCATCGGAGAAGGATATGAATCTTATTTGAGGTAATTATTTCGGCTAAAATCAGTGACTGATTGAGTGAAGTTAGTAAAAATTCATTAGTTAATCTTTTTTTAACCATTTTCAGTTGGAATTCCGTGGAATCATCGCTTTAAGCGCAGTGAAAATGACTTCAGTCTGCCGGCTGAAAATCTTCCCGCACGTGGGATTTTACGAAATGTGCTGCTGAATTGAAGTGAATTTCCTGGCTGGCAGTGCAACATTCAAGTGAAGATGACTTATCAATGATGGACCCATCAACCGTCGCTAAGAAAATCTTCGTCGACCGACACGAAAAGAGGTAAAATTCCACAATTCTGTCACCAAAACTAGTCTAATTAACCCTAAATGATGATAACAAATTCATATTTCTCTGAAGTTGCTTTAAGATTCTATTTTTGAGCCTTTTAGCGACGCTACAGATGACAAACGAGGCATTTGTCTGACTTTTCTCTTTGATTCAACGTCGATTTAAACTTTTTAATGAGTTATCATTGACACATTTTTGTTTCTTTTGTAGATGATGGCAGTGTTGGACCAACCCGGATGACTTTCATCAATGGAAAATACTGCTGTGGGGTCTGAAATGTGTGCACAGACTGCCCTTCGAGTGGCTCAAACGTCTCTCTTAACATTTAATCAGTCTTAAAACTCGTCAATAAAGCAAATTTTTCTACATTGAAATTTTTTATTTCACTTCATCGTAGTCCTTTTGCAAACTTCCAGCTACTTTCGCCATAAAATTTTGAATCTTTTCAGCGATCACTTGCTTCTCGTGTTCGCTAGCAAAGCTGTAATTGTTGGCGGTCACCTGCAAATCTACGATTTGTTTCTGATTCAGGTTGAAAGTAGCAGCGCAGATGCAGAGCTCGTTGGACAATGTGGTTCTGAATACTCCACTGTCGTCAGTCTGTAGAAATCGCGCAAGTTAATACAAACACTTGAAGTTCACAAAAGAAAACTCACGCAAATCATAATCGGATGCTTGACCTGCATCAGTCGGGTGATGTGATGGTCATCGAACGACGGCGCCGTCTTGCACAGCACGTTCGACGTCAAGCAGATCTCAACTGGGATTTTCTTGTCTCGGAACAGCTTCCAAGTCGCTTCATTCGACTCTGAAAACAAGTTTCGTTTAAAAATGAGTTGAGGAAAAGGCGGAAATGTCACCGTCGATGAACGTTCCATGGCCGATCCTGTCCGCTGGCGACATAAACTCGATCATTTCGTGGATTTCAATTTCATTGTCAACTTCAGCGCAGTGCAAAGCCAATTTGAACCCTTCATCATCTCTGGCTCGTTGGAAAATGCTTTTGACGTCGGCGAATTTTCCTTTCTCTGGATCGCCGCTGAGGTCCATGCCCGTCACGATGTCAGGATAGGCCTTGCGCAAGTCAGAGAAGAGCTTGAAGTTGGCTTCAGCCTCTGCGGAGCCGTAGGAGATGTTGATCGAAGGCAGAAACTTGACGATGATGTCTGGGCACGACTCCCGGCACAACCTGATAAAGAAATGTCACTGAAATGCACACTGACGACAGCTCAAGACGAACTCACTTGATGGTCTCGACGATCGCTTGCAGGCACTGCCACTTTGTCATCTTCTCGGTGGCTCTCGGAGTGCTTCTCAGCTCCAGATAAACGCAGTTGTCATCGCTGAACTCACGGATCACATTCCCGGTCGCTATTCGCACCGCTTCAACGCAGTCGACTAAGTCATGTGCCAGTTTGAACTGCTCGAAACACTCGCTGTGTGACTTGAAGGCGGTGAAAGTGCAGTCAGGGTAGCTGGGGTCGGACTTCTGTCGAAGAGCGATGAGTTCTCGCAATGTTGCTTCGGATAAACTGCCGCCGAGATGAGCGTGGAGTTCCTAAAGTGCAACAGGGCATGTTTTAAGCATGGCATGGAGGCTTGTTTGAATGAATAATTGGTTGGACACTCACAATCTTGGGCAGGTTCTTGATAAAATCATCCATTGTTGCACTATATATAAGTAAATAGTCTTTCAGTACTAAGTATTGCTAAAAGTTTTCAGTTTAGAACAAAAAATGTGGCGCGAAAACTGTCAACAGAGAACAGCTGATGGGGACATCGACCAAATACGTCCATTGATCAAAATAGGTTTTTAAAGTAACAGCCAAATGTTAGCTCGAATCAAGCAAGATGATGACTACTTGGTTGTTGAAATCGAGGGAAGGAAGTAGCCGCTTCATTTTACTTACATGTTGACCCCATCCTTGAAAAAGAAAATTTTCTTAGTTGTACAGATGTGCGAGAAAAATTTGAAAGGGCCACTCTTTTAACTGACAAGCGCAGTTTGAATGAAAGTCGCTCCATTTTTTGTCAGTTATTTGACGGCGCCGATCATCTCAAAAAGTTCTAACTATGGAATAAGTCAGCTTTCAATTCATATATTTATTCGGTTTCGTTTGTTAACATGTACTTCACGTATTTTGTGACGAGGCCGTGCGCAATATACTAGAGGACTGTCATTCAAATCGCAAAACCGATGAGATAGATTGGCATTTTAAAATGTTCTCTTCCAATTGTTCACTTTAAACTGTTTTTTTCATGAAATTCCGCGACTTGAACTGTTCAAACTTATTCCATACAAAACGTAAACAAACTGAGTAAATAAAGAGGTTGAGTAACGTGTACACTGGTCAAAATTACAGCGTACTCTGGCTAGAATGGGGTGCGAACATATCATTCATCTACGCTAAAATATCATTCAAATTCAGCACTTCTATAACAGGCGTTTTTACGCTGAAATATCATTCGGTAGCTAAAAAAATTAGGTGAAATTTAGTACTTCGAAGATAACGGTTTTAATAACTGTTTCGTTATTGTGATAAGTGTTTTCGATACTGTGAACTTTCAGTCAGTTGGGGCAATATTTGTTTTCCAAAACGAGCTCAGTTCAAAAAAGCACAAGGCCGCATTTCTCTTAACTTCACGTACAATCAACAATGAGACTAAATGTAATAACAAAATTATCAATCTGAACGAAACAATAAGCCAATTGTAACCAGATAAATATTCTACCAGAACTAACTACTTCAAACGAGTTTTTCTTAAAACAGTAACTTGAAACATCGGTTTTAAAAATTCAACTCACACTTATAAACTAATCAAGTATAAACTTATCGATTTTCGCTGGTTCCTACTACAAAAGACATTTGATATCCATCTAAGCTGACACAAGGTTTCAGAAGTTTCAAATTAATACAAGCACCAGACTCGTTGTGAACTCAAGGAAAATTTTCAACTAAAAAAATGCCCAAAATTTTATATTTGTTCGTTTTACTTGCAATCATCGGGGTTTGTAGAAAGTTTATTCTAAAGTTTGTCCTCTGTTGAACTTGTTATAATTTTTGTTAATACCGATTGTTTAAACACAAGTATATTTATTCGTTGGATTCTCGGCAAATTGGACAATCTTTTACTCTTCGCATAGGGTCGCATAGGCTCGGTCCGGCACAAAAGTAACAGTGAATTTGTGCGTTACCAAAGCAACAAAGCCTATTTTATCAGCAATCTGGGGCTTTCCACGTGGGAAAATATATTTTAAGTGATAGTTCATACTCTTAACTACCAAGTAAATAACAATCCACATTGTTCTGATCCCTAGAACGAACTCGAGCGTCCTCGAGCGTTACTTTATTGCCGGACCGACCCTTCTTAGCAAATGAGTAGAATTTTTTGTTGATAATCAATAGTGACACTTCGCTGTTTCAGAACAAAATTTTAGGTGAGAAGGTTTTAAAAAAGATGTTTTTGCAAATACTAACGAGTAAACCTATCAATATACAACAGGAACATCAGCACAGGCATGCCCAACGTGCAATTATACACCAGGAACGACAAAAGTTGATTGGACCACAACGATAGCTGGATCAACGAACCCAGGACGTAATATAACATACATTCCTTGTCTAATATTGAAATAATGCCAAAAAATTATGTAGTGATTGGAACATGCGGGCAGGGACAAGTTCTTGAACAAAAATATTTGACTGGAGCGTGGAAGTGCTGTTGTACTACAGTCTGTTACCAGCCAGTTGCAACAACAAGTAAGAAGTTTTCGTAAAGTTTCTTCATTGAAATCATTCAAATTTTTAATTCTTTTGTTTAGCTACGACTGCTGCAACAAGTGAGATAATGAAATTTTGATTATAAACATTCAAATTTCATGTTTTGATACAGCTACAACAACCCGCACAAGTAACATTGATGAATTGCTATTTAAATTGATTCTAATTTTAAATTCGCTCGTTAAGCAACAACTCCCACAAGTGAGATCGATGGAACGTCTAGTTAAAACGGTTCTAATAATTCATTTATTTACTTAGCAACAACCCCTACAAGTGAGATTTTGAATCGACATTTTGAACCGATTCTAATATTTAACTATTTAATAAGCAACAAAAACTCCCACAAGTGAGATCGATGGAGCGTCTAGTTAAAACGGTTCTAATAATTCATTTATTTACTTAGCAACAACCCCTACAAGTGAGATTTTGAATCGACATTTTGAACCGATTCTAATATTTAACTATTTAATAAGCAACAAAAACTCCCACAAGTGAGATCGATGGAGCGTCTAGTTAAAACGGTTCTAATAATTCATTTATTTGCTAGCAACAACAACTCCTACAAGTGAGATTTTGAATCGACATTTTGAACCGATTCTAATATTTTACTATTCACTAAGCAACAACAACTCCCACGAGTGAGATCAATGGAGAATCTACCTGAACCGGTTCTAATAATTCATTTATTTACTTAGCAACAACTCCCACAAGTAAGACTGATGGAGCGTCATTTTGAACCGGTTCTTACAATTTCTACCATCATTTAGCAACAACGACTCCCACAAGTAAAGTCTATGAAGCGTTTACCTCACCAGTTCTTATATTTTATTTCTTCTCGTAGCAACTACAACTTCAACAAGTAATATTGAAAAGAGTGTTATTATGAACCGGTTTTCATCTTTCCTTTTTTTACTTAGCCACAACATTTGAGGGTAAATCTCTTTTATTTTTATAATTTAATTCTCAATAATAGCAACTACCACTACAACTAAAGTTGTGTTCTACTTTTATTATTTGATATAAATGTTCAAAGCTTTATTTTTCATCAGTAATGACAACTACTGCTAAACCAAAGAAATGTCGTGTCAAGAAAAGGATTCCTCGGAGGAATTGTGGATCGGTCATCGTTTCTTCTCACGAAAAATCCCGGCAGAAACGGCGTTTGCACTATGGAGAAAGTCCAATATGATTCGCTGATTTTCCTTTTGATCACAAAATGTTGTCTCTTCTAGGCTTTTGTAGATTTTGACACTCAGTCCTTTATAATATAAAATTCAATTTAAAAATGTTCGAATCCAAAGTAGTTTTTATATCAAAGAATTTCTTAATCATCTTAAACATCAAAACAAGTAATTACAAATTTTTCAAATTTTTTCAATAAATTTTTTAACACCTTTCAAAGTTTTTGTTTTAGATTTTACTTATTTTATACATTTGATATGAGATCGTCAAAATTTGGAAAAGTTGTGTAATGACAGTTGAGAATGGTCGGACTGCATACATTCTCATTCGGACTGCATACATTCCGGATTAAGTTATACGACACTTTGAAATTTTCTTGTTCATGATCAAAACCATTGCAGCGCAGATTTTTCGCTCACTGAAACGATTTTTTTTTGATAAATCATTTTGCATACACACTCAGCATCAATTTTTAGACGATCCAAACTGGTAGGTGATAATCACATAGGTCACGACAGTTGATGCTGTCTATAAAATTCAAAATACAAATAAACCTGTTAGAGATACACTATTTGTTTAAGCACTTACAGCCACAATAATTGTCCAGTTAATCTTGAACAAGAAGTTTCTGATTTCAACTTTTTGTGAACGAATTTGAGTCATCAGAAAAACGAAATCAAGTTTTTGGTTGTCATAAAAATTTGATCTAGCCATAAACTTGCTGAGAATTGCTTCGGTTTTAGAAGCTTCATTAGTTAAGTGACTGCCTACAAACACGACGGACGTAATCAGGAACCCGCTGTTTGTCACGTTCATCAGATCGTTCGATAACACAACCGTTGAAAATTCCGTTGGGTGAAATATTTCAATGACGATACCGTATAACGCAAAAATTATTGTCACCTGTTGAAACAAAAAATTGTTTTAACTTGAAATTAAACGTAAAACTCAAGCGTCTTACAATAAGGTTAACAAAAATCGAGATAAAATGGAAGGTGAAAGTATCATTCAAAACTTCAATTCCATCACAAAGTTTTTGGTAGAGTTGTCCGATGATGGCTGATTCTCTGCCATCATATCCAAATTTCATTAATTTAATGCGATTGTTTAGGTTTTTGAATCTGGCAAAAAGTAATGAACTCGCCAACACGAATTGAACGATGTAAATCATACGGAAAAACTCGAGATAATAGTAGCGACTGATGAAAGACAACGGCAAATCAGGAAGTTCAAAGTGCACCTGCATAATTGGGTACATTGATGACTTCAGCAAATAACAAGCTGTCCCGAAAAGTACAACTGCTGAGAAGCTTTGCCTGTGTATCTTCCAGTTTGAATGAATTCCAATTGATTTTCCCTGTAAAAATCATTTTTTAAGTCACAATGACACAACCTAACATCGCTTTCAAACCTGACTGTCAAATGAGTGCACTACTTTTAAAAACTCATGAATGTTCGATTGTTTGCAGAGTTGATAAATTAACAAGATTATATAACTCAGGCAATCAGCTTCAGACACGAAAGACCAAGCTTTCGTAATTATGTTTTCACTCACGTAGAAACTTGCATCTAACTCAATAGGTGACAAAACATAGAACAAAAGAAACAAAAAGTTTAAAATTGACCAAATCAGATTGTACCATCGGAAAGCTATCACATTCTTGACTGGTAAACCTAAAAATGACATTGAAAACAGTCCACTGAACTTTAAAAACCCCAAAAAAGGCTTTGCGACAGAAAAAATGTTGTCCATGTTTATCAAGTTTGTAAATGAACACTGACAGCTTTAGAAAAAGTTTACTTTCTCGATGAAACAAAATTAAACAAATGAGATGTTTAGCATACACTAATTGGTTTTAATTTTATCGTAACACAATACGTCAGAAAACTTCCAATTGGGCTTGTCAAGTGTTTTTCTTTATTAGTGGTTTTAATTTTGAAAATTGTTTGAAACTTGAAGCACACAGGATTCAAATATAAGAAGCAACATTTAAAATAAATTTTTATGATAATAAAAATAATTCTTTGCAGCTCAAAAATCATTCAGGATTAATTAATAATGACCCAAACTGACATCTAATAACACAGATTGCAAGCAGTCCAAGGTTTTTTTGTTTCCAATTTAGATGAACGTCAATGTTTTCAGCAGTTCTTACATTTATTTAACAAAAATGTATCTCTGCCAAAATCAATACAACGAGAAAGCTGATGTTTAAAATCGATGGAATGACGGCGTGCCATTTGAAAACTATCACGCCTTTGTCTAGTGGAAAATGTTTTCCATTTCGTGCGTACCAAGAAATTGGTATCAAGGAAACAATTCAATGTGAAAGTTTATTTATAGCCCAATATTTAGTGTCGCCTATTCTGATCTAAACTGCCACGTGATAATCAAATAAGTTACAACTGTTGACATAGTCTAATGAAAAACGTTTTCAGAGAAAGCAATTAATGATTTACAACTTACAGCGATGAACACTTTCTAATCGATTTTGAATAAAAAGTTTTCTGCTGAAATGTTCTGCGACCGTATTTGTGTGAATAAATAAACAAAATCGTCTTTTCGAGTTTTATAAAAGTCTGAACTGTCCATAAACTTGCTGAATATTACTGCCGTTTTTGACGCTTCTGTAGTCAGTTAACTCCCAATGAACACGATGTGTATCATTATAGCAAGACTGCTTATTTGGAAAGGATAGTTGAGTGTGTTAAAAACTCGATTCCAATTGAAGTGAAATCAAAAATTAGAAAAGATAGAACAGAAAAGTTTAAAACTGAGAAAATCCAATGAGAAAACTAGCTGGTTATTAAAAATTGGTCTTTCAAATGAAATTGGATGCAACACCCTAAAAATTGTTTAACGACACATACATGCCCAACGATTGTTGAAAGGCAAATGACATGTCCACGTTACTTCATTAATTAAAATTTAAGGGTTGTGAAAATGTTTCGAAAAACAATTTTGGACTTCAATATTTAAACAATATGAACAATCAACATGTCTTTTGAGACAAATGTAGGTTAAGTCGCTTGAGACAGTTTTGGAATCAAGCTTTTATTTCTCAACTCTGAGTCTTATGTTTGAGGTTACGCTTAATTTAATCAGATTCAAATTCTTAAGCACACAAACAATAGCTAAATGCAACGATACCTAAAAGTTTAAAGGTTCGAAAAAGGTTTAAACTTTTCGAATTATTTTCGTTCTTAGCAGTTTTAAGAAGATTCAAATTGACATATGATGATCAAGTAGGCGCCATTTGTGCTGTAATTGGCCAGCTATGACACGGCTTTGTTCTAACAAAGTTTCGCCGTGCTTGTCGACCACATGGCAAATATTTGGAAGACCAAAAAAATTGACATGATGGAACACAAAAGTAACAAAGATGGAAAGCTTTCTGGTCTCTAAAAGGAAGTGTAAAAAATGTGACTGGAAGAAAAATGGCAAATCTCATAAAAAAGTTTTTCTTTTTATTTAAAATCTTTTTTTTCCCTTATTTGTTTGAAGCGGTTTTCATTTCATTTGTAGTTTTCATGCAAACATTTAAAAATTCATCTCTAATTTGGAAGCACGAACCTTCAAATGTGATAGGACTTAAAAATAAAAGTCTGAACTTCACTGCGTTTCTTGGCTGGATTACATACTTTCCATTCCGAAGAACGTTGTTTAGTTTATAATTTGCACTGATCTAGAAAAACATGGCTTACATACGACCGACATTTGGCTTGTAAAAATTCTTTCCTTTGTAGAGCCGTGAAATGTCGA
>JPYR01000910.1:6285-24021 GCA_000775305.1 Belgica antarctica
GTTTTTTCCCCCCCCCCCCCCCCCCCCCCCGACCCTTCTCTTGACATTTGATTTAATGAAATCCCGATTTCCTTATTTTGAAAAGATCCCCAAAAATACATAATTATCGATTCCATAAAACGCAAAAACAGCCGCCGATTTTAATGACACCGTTTCTCAGAACAAAAAATTATTTTTTAATTGAAATTTATAGATGAATGATCACGATAAGGACATTGCGAAATTCATTCAAGCTACAGACGAGGTAGACACTAAATCAGACTCAGAATATTCAATGTTATTTTTTCGGTGGAGATAAAAATCCAAAAACTTTTACTCAATGTCGTAAATTTGTTCAAAAAATAATTAAAACAAACCTCCTGTCTTTCTCTGTCACTCTTTCTGTGTGTCTCTACACTATCATTTCCGAGTCAAACTTTATTCGTTAATGGAAAGTCAATCGCAATATCTGTAAATATGTTTCTGTACAAACACAAGCCGTTGCAATGTTGTCACATATGTGAGAACTAGACCGGGCGGATCCAGTTCCGTTCCTTCCTGACCCATCCAACCTAGCATCAACTAGACCAGTCAATTTAATGAATCCTTTTTTGTTTGATTTGTTTTTTGTACTTTCCTTTCTGATCCATGCCGATTTGCCACGCTTGAGTTTTGATGTTCATTGTGGAAACTTTGCGGAAATGAAAATTTGTGTTGATTTGTTCTGTCCAACCAGTTATCCTGACTGTTTAACTTTCAATTCGGATTTTTCACACCCAGATCATGACGGCGACCGTCGAAACAGTTTCCGACCAGCTTGATCTCGATCTCGCTGCTATGATTCCGTCGGAGAAGATCGTGACAGCTGTTGCACGGTCAGTTACATTGTCCGACGCTGACGTTGCGCAAGCGACAGTTCAGATTGCACGACCATCGATCGTTGGCGCTGATCAAGATTCCGCCGATAACCCGAACCTCAGTTCGGACGAAAGTTCCGACGGTGACTTCTGGCACACTTCAGTCGGGAAGTTCAAGTTCTGCATTGATCAACTCCCTCAAACACTACAGTTTATCCATCAGCTGCTGACTGAACTGCCAAACATCGAAAAACCAGAGATTCTGTACCAAATCGTGCAGAGTTTGAATATTTTGGTGCTGCATGGTGACGCATTCAACAAAGCAGCGAGAGACCATCGTGGTTTCTTCATCTGGTGCCAGGAAAATCTTTTGATCAGAACGTAAAGGATACGAAACTGTGAAAAGTTCATTACAATTTAATTTTAATTTTTCTTGCAGTCTCTGGGAATTGTGCAACTCCGAACACTCGCAGATCTCTCAAGTGTGCGTTCCATTGTTGCTTCATTGCATCACCTTGCCTGTTGGCAGCGATATGTTCTGGAAGATCCTGCAAGAAGTTTTCCTGCACACCGACTGGCGTGTTCGCTTCCAAGCTGTTGAACGCGTGACTGTCATTGCACGCTTCATGGACTCGACACCGCTGAGAACGGAAGTCAACCTTCAAGCGGCTTTAGCCACTGCTTTCTGCCATCTCATTAAAGCAATGGATGACATCAACGTTTATGTTGCACAACGGTCGACACTTTATTTAGGCACTATTCATGACACAGCAATCAGAGTGAGTTTACCTGATGAAAAGCTGAACGACAACCTGAATTTTTTGCTTCCAGTCATTGCTGTACTGCTTGGAATCACAGTTCGACATGTTTATCGTTGACCGCCCTGTTGTCCTACAATCTGTTTACCAACTTCTCAACTCCCTTTCTGACCGAAAAATCCTGACCTGGGACTTTTTCCTTTCTCGTTTCGACACTCTTTTTATTGAAGCGCAAGTCAATCTGGAGAAGAACGGCGATTTGGCTTATCTTAAAGATCTTAGAAACTCAGAAAATGGAAGCGAAATTTTGACAACAAAGATTTCTAAAGCTCGAGAAGCTTTGAGTCAGTCGTTCGAGTCGCCGGGATCGCGAAAAATGATCAAAACCCTGAGCGCTTCGTTTGGCAAATGGCAATACAAACGAACAATGTCAGCCCCGGCAAACATCACGCTAAGACAAGAGTCTAAGATTGGTAAGTTTCTCATCATTACGCATCAAAACTTTGCTTGACAAATTTCCTTCCTTCGCAGACAAAGAAAAAATCTACAATCGCCAAATATCCGCGCCACTTCTCAAGCGTAAAACCTCACGCTTCGGATTGGGTCAGTTTTTATCTGCAAATTCTAATCATGCTCATAACAATCACGCTTCTTCGCCGAATCATTTATACCCCTATCCGCCCACTTCACCCGCCCTCTCACCCCACACGCCCGAACATTCGCATCTTTTTCATTTTCAAAAACCGCCAAGTTCGCCACTTATGCAACACCAAACTCATGGCAGCAGCGCGTCAGGTAAGTTCTAGAGCATGAGTGTGTGCCATTGATGTTCTCTTGGTGTCGCCTTAACTCTTCTACTCTAAACGAAAAACCTTTTAAATTTCGATTTGTGTCTCATGATTGTTGAGTCTAAATCTCGGGCCCGCCCAAAACTGATGTTTTTTTAAACTCTGCCGCGGCTTTCCGCGGCTTTAATGTAAGCTTTAGAACCTGACTTGTAGCCATTATGCATCATCCTCATCTGTCATTTTCCTGTGATGTCGCAATAGTTGGCCAAGCTTTGAAAATTCCGGCAAAGCTTGGCGGTCGACGATGCAGTTCATAGTTTAACGCTTTTCTCGTTCCTAGATTGTCACATTAGTGGCTACGACGACGTGAACTTCTCGGGCAATATGTTCCGAGTGATTGACTTGGAAGAGTCTACGGACAAGGAGACTATTCACCTGCTGATTCACTTGCTGATGCAGTTCATGTCCAGAAACGACTTGGCGTATCAAACTGACGAGAAACCAACTTGTCGGTTGATGGCAATCGTGTTGAAACACGTTTACTTGCTGATGGGCTTCAACCAGAACGACAAAATGTTCCAGTTCAGCTCCGGTCGCATCAGACACTCATCGGTGTACAATTCGTTCATGGCCAGCTTGCCGCAGTTCTTGGATCAAAACCACGAGATGGGAGCGACTGAATCTTTGTTCAGCTTCATCATCCAACTGCTGATCTACTCGCCGTACCCGATCAACACGATCCCCGCTACCTTTGAAGTTATGCAAAACACTTCGTACTCCTTGTGGTTCTTGGAGATCCAAGTGCGAAGAAACTGGTTGATGGCGTTGCTGGTCATCCTATATAAGTACAACTTGAGTACCATCCCTGAACCGCTGTTATCGAGTCTCATCCGCATTGTCATGAACTGCTTGGAAGCTCAATTCCATCAATGCCGACGCATTCCGACGACCATCATCGTTCAAGATCTTCCGCGGCGACCTGAAATGCCGTCGTTTGGACTTGAACCTGAAGATCGCGAGCTCATCAGTCAGTCGCATATGAAGTCATCTTCAAACTTGAGAAAAGTTCACGACACAAGTCTCGAGTGCGATGAAACCGAGTCGGAACTTGCCGACTTAGTGGCGATCCCTGAATCTGATCTGTCAGACAGCACTTTGCATGGAAGCATCGACGGTGGAATGTCCGACGACTTGGCTCCTCTAAAATCTGATATCAGGAAGCGAACTGGTCATCACCAAGAAGAAATCAAGAAAATGCTAAAGCCAATGGCAAAGACCCAGTCTGTGGACACAACGAAGAGCCTTTCCGAAGGTGTCAGAATGCTGTTCTCGTCAGCCATTCTCAGCCCGCCAGTAAATGTACAAAAAGCCATTGTCGTTACGCAAGCCGCATCAACGCGACCAACGAGATCGACTTGCAGAGATACGTGTCCTGGTTCAAGCGGAACCACTTCTCTGGTAATGTCAAACGTCGCCAAAACTGTCAGCGCTGTTGCTGGCGAGAAACAAAAAGCGACAGTGGCACCGTTGAATGGAAACGGTGGAATAGCATCACGACGAAGCAACTCGCCAGCACCAAGAACTTTGGGACGCCAGCAAAGAATCATTGACACAAACGGAATTCAACAACCATCGACCTCAGCTTTGGATGAAAAGAAAACTCCGTACAGCCGAGGCATCGACCGCAGAAACAACTATTACGGTTCACCAGAATCGCCACTGTCACGAATGGACATCTTGAGTCCTCCGGAAACTGACATTTCAACGGACGGCGACACTTTGATTTCTCCATCAAACATGAAACAGCTTGAAATTCCGACACCCGAACGACTTCTGCCAATCGGCAACATGGGCAAGGAAAGCGTCTCGTCGTTGGTCGACCGGGTGCGTGAAGCACTGTCCATCCCCGACATCAGCCATTTGAAGTCCCAAGATCACCTCGACAAGGGAGGCGATACGAGCCCACCGAGTTCATCCCGCGCAGCTTCACCACGCAAGCTGATCAAGCAAGTCGCTTTGCTGGAATCGCCGCCAAGTGCAAACGCTGCCGAATTTTTGCATCCAGGCAAAAAACGATCAGATACGAAAAACGCGTTAAACGCACGAGAAGAAAAGCGCCAGACTTTTCAGAAAGTTGGTCCTTGCCAGAGTACTGACAGTCGTTTGAGGTACGCTGGGTCATGGGCGCCACAGGCTCAAAACGACGATGACTTTGACGAAGACGATGAAACGTCGATGCGCGCTAGTTATGTCAGCATCGACACGAAGCCAGTAAGACTTTGAACAAGAATTTGAATCAAAATGCTTAAATAACTTTAAATCTTTTCAGAGTTCATTCCGCGTTGGCGACGATTGCATTAACATGCGTTGTAGCGAGTGTGGTGCTTTGAAGGAAGACTACACCGACGAAGAGTTGGGACTTTTCATCGTTCTTTTGGGAACTTTGATTCATCGTGAACCAAAGTTGGCTGTTCCTTTTCTGCCTGACATTTTGATTCTCGTTTCGAAAGTCGCGAATTTCCACACGTTCTCGTGGCAGTATGAGTCAACGACGCATCTGCCAGGTGGCTCGCAATCAGTCGCACATCAGTTCATTCGATGTGTTCTTCACCAGTTGGCGCCCAACGGAGTCTTCTACCAAGTATTCCTGAGTCAAAACCCAGAGAACGTTCGCAAGAAGTTCTTCAAATGCATCGCATTAGCGTTGCTTGACTTTGTCGAGCTAAACATCGCCAGTCCAGTGCACTTGCTGACGGAATCGCTCAACAACAAGAAAGCTTTGCCAGTCGAAATGCCGATAATCATGAGAAACTTAAGCGAGTACCTAGCATGCTTGCCAATCGAAGCTTTGAACGCGCCAATTTGGACAACGGCGATCCAGGGCATCGAGCAGCTTTTCCGAAGAATAATTTTCATTCTGCCCACCATGGAAGACGCTGAAAACCTGTTGAGTATTATGACATCAGTGCTGAAAATGCCAAACGTGCCAAAGTCTATGCTTGAGCCGTTTTCTAAAATCTTCAGCTTCTGCATTCAAAACATCAACCTTACGCACAAAATCATTCATGAACTTTGCTGCTTGAACAGCCGCGCGTTCTCAAAGGACAGAGACAAGTACCAGCTTGCACGGCAAGTTGCTTTCGAGCTCGTGCAGACGCTGAAGTTCAAGACGAACATCCCAGATCAGAATTTATTGCTGATGGTTGGAGTCGTGCTTCAAGACCTTGGCGGCAGCCTGCCCAGCGGAACCGTTGAAGGTTTGCCGTCAATCTCGCCGATGTTTACCAACAACACCGCTGACTGCATGCGCCAATATCTCAACGATGTACTCGAGTTCCTTGCCGACTTTCACACTCTCAGTAAGATCAAGAACTTCAAGAGTGGATCTCAGCAGATCTCATCGGGTCTAGGCGAAGACACTTTGGGTGGCGTTTTAAAAGGATCAATTTCGCAGTACTTGGCGCTTGAAATGTCACGTGGAAATTCAAAAGAAAACCGAGCCGTTGGTCGGTATCTACCTTGGCTGTACAACGCACCAACGACACTTCAGCAAGGCCCGAAGGAATTCACAGAGTGCGTTTCACACATGAGACTGCTCTCATGGCTTTTGATGGGTTCACTGACGCACACCGCCCTTCAGACTTTTCGAAGGGACAACATCGGCCAGCAGCACCATCCAGCGCACTTCCAGTTGCAACAGCAGAACACACACGCAATGGCTATGCCAATTCAACAAGATGCGAGTTGTCACATCGCTGGTAAGCTGGACACGTGGCGCGCTTAATTTATATCCTTAATTTTCAATTCTCCCGCAGACCACATTCAAACAATCTTTGCTGGGTTTGTTGAACAGTCGAAAACTTCAGTCTTACACATGTCGTCCTTGTTTCATGCCTTTACCTTGTGTCAATTGTGGACTGTCTACTTAGAACAAGTTTCTTTGTACTCTAATGACACTATCGCGACGTCGATTCTTTTCGAGTTCTGGGTGAAAGTCACCCCGTGCGTGTTGCAATTGACTTCACTTCCAAAAGTATCAGAGATGGTCAACCTTCACTTCCTGAGCTTGCTAGAAGCGCTCAAAGAGACTCGATCGACAATCTTGTCAAAGCTTCTTCCACTTTGGAGTCCACTGTTATCGTCGAAGAATCTATCGGGAACTCTGCACGTTCGTTTGCAGAACTGCCGAGACATCGCCCCGAACCCTGATGAAGTCGACATGCATCAAAGCGAGGCGTTGCTAAAGTGGCTACAGCGACTACAATTTAAGATGGCACAAATCGAGCTTCAATCGTCGCAAGCCACCACACAATTCTATTCACTTTAAACACTGATTGAATGTTAAATGTTTTGTAATAGAAAATTTAGAAGAAAACTGTTAGAATAAAAGGAAAGTATTGACATTATTAATTTTGTTTCCAATAGGCCGCTTCAAATTTATCATATAAAACACTGCATCCGTTGTTTTTCTTTAATTTCTCATGAATCGGACGAAAATTTCACAAATAATGGTTTCTATGACCTTCAGCATGCAGTCACATCACTGGAATTAAACTTAAATGCGACAGTTTTATTTCACCTTTGAGTTGTTTCAAAAAGTGGCTGGAAATTCTCACAGCCAAGCTGCTTCGACGGGATTTATAATGTGTTGAGTTTTTGTCGATGACAGTCTGCTATGAAACTCTTCTTGCTTTTCTCTTTATCTATAGGGGTAGTGTTCGGAATGAACTACGTTTACGAAAGCATAGAAAACTGCTCATCTTCTGGAAAAACCTCAACGATACTTCAGTGCAACTTGGATGAGAACCGCAAGGCTTTGACATTGGAGTTCAACATAACGCAGAAGTTAACAAAAATTAATGTAAGAATTCGTAAGAACATAAGCTTTTCAAAACCGTGACTAATCAACCAGTTATTTAGACAACACTAACAGTTCAGAAGTTAGCAAATGGCAAATTCCACCCAATGTTCAGGTTCGATGACGTCGATTAGTGCAAATACATGAAAAAAGACAAAAGTTCAGGCGCTATCATGAAGATCTTTATTGATTCCGTGAAAGAAAGTTGCGTAAATCTTTTTCATCCCTGCCCGTACGCCGGATTCCATGATGCCAACATTACGATCTCCAGAAATAGAATCAGCATCGTTCCGCCAGGAGTTTACAAAGTAACAATCAAAGGTTACAGCGATATTGACGAAAATTTGTTCTTTTTGGTTGCTGTTGTGGAAATTTTATTGGAAGATTGAGATGACGGGTTCACACTTGATTTTGTCACCAAAGAAATAAATTTGACCTTAAAATGGCCTTCAATAATTTTAAAAGAAAAACGTGTCAAGCCGAAAAACTCAGTTCATTGCCAAACTTGTTCATACTTTCTGCAAGTGCGTGAAACTTCTTGTGGATGCTTTAATAACACGATTTTCACGATAGTCACTGAATTCCCCTCGCATGAAAAGCTGTGATTTTACACGAATTTTGTTTTCACTTCCAACTGCAGATCTGTGCAATTACTCTGAAATTTCCTGTATTTGTATCACTTTGTCATTTCCTTTTTGCAATTATTTTTTCAGAACCTTGACTGTCAAAGTGTTTCCAATTTCAAGTACAAACGATAAAAAATATTTATTTCTTGGACTTCAAACGGGCATGAAGCGAATTATTTTTCTGGCTATGATTATAAGTTTGGCTTGTGCCAAAAGCTACTTGTTTGTAAGTGTTGAAAACTGCACTTCTTCTGGAAAAACTCTATTATTTCTCAAGTTGGAATCTACAAATACACCGTTGAAACACAGAACGAATTTGACGACTTGTTCTTTGTCGTGTCAGGTTGAGTTTAAATTTGAGTTAGATTTTTGTCCGAAAAATAAAACAAATTTCGGTTCATGGCTGTTAATTGCTGTAAATTTTTGTGCTATTTTTTGAAAAACAAATCAAACAGAATAGTTTAAGTGTTGATCCTAATGATGATATAGTATAATTGTTATTGTGAAACTTGACATGCGGAAATAATTTCCAGCTAAACAGTGAACTTCCCGCTTTAACAACCTTATGGATCAGATTAAACTCAGATTAGCATTAATTACAAACGGACGAAGCAAGTAATGGTTTTGAGCTGGAAACTGCTGCGCTAGTTTTCATCAAAGCCTATAGCATGGCGGTGGTTCTTTTTATGATGTGTTTGATAAACATTTTGTCTTCCGTTGAATCTGTGAACTACGAGATCTTGAAGTTGGAAAATTGTGTGTCATCGAACGAAGATGCCATCCTGGTTAACTTCTGCGCGGCTTCACCCAAACGGTTCAACATTTCAGTTGATGTCAAGAACCCACTGAACAAAATGTTTGTAAGTTGATTTGAGATAATTCAATCAATTCCGATCTAAAAGTAAACTTCGCAGGTCCACGCCGAGTTCTTCATCAAACAAGATTCAGATTTTCGCCAGATTTTCAAAGCGCCTCGAATGGATTGGTGTGGCTTGATGTCAGGAACAAAGACAAACAACCGAATGATTCGCGGCTTGATCGAAGCTGTCAAAGAACGCTGCCCCAACATTTTCCAGAAATGTCCATATCTAGGACATTACGAGGTCATCAACGTTGCCTTGAGCAAGAAGATGCTTGGAATCTACCCACAAGGAGTGTTTAAGGTTGATTTGAACATATCAGATGTTCTAAGCAAAGTTTTTGTGTTTTCATCGCTGCTAATAGACATCACGAACTGATTGATTATTTATTTTCTTAATATTTTACTCTCGAACCTAAACTTCAGGGAACTTGTATTTCTTTTCCTGTCGCAACTTCACGTACAGCGAATAAATGCAAATGTAAAGGTATCCGTTAACAACCGTATTTACAACCACAGTAACAACGTTTTGCCAGTTCAACGGAACCAATTGCGAGAAGCCACAAATGATTGATATCGCTTCCAAGATCAAATAGGGGACGACTCGGCTTGAGTTGCGCTGAAAATAGAGTTATTAGTGCAAAATTACGAAATTCCAGAGAAATTGTAAACTTGCGTCATTGGAAAATTGATATTTTTGTCATTAAAACACGACAAAGTGTTATCAAAACAGTTCTAAAGCAATCTGAGCTTCAAATTGAAGGAAAACAACGATTTTCACTCACATTTTTGGTGCCGACAATCAGCATGATGAACGCGAAGAGATAAACCAGCATAATTGCAACGACGACGATTAGAACAATCATAAGAACTAAAATGACAGTGTTAGGAGTTTCAATAAAACAAGTTGTTAAGAAATCACTCACCAACAGGAGATGCATCCAAAACCTGATTAAGTGCCCAGTTATCAAATTGAGTGTCAGCGACGAGTGTTCCGTTTGTCAGTGCTTCGTGGACCGCTTCATAATTAACCGAACCGAAAACTCCAAGGGCGGCTAAAGCAACGATCCCAATCGAAGTGAAGATCGTGCCTAGCCATCCTATGAAGTATCCGCCGGTCTCAAGCTTGAAGCAGCACAAAAAGTTGTCCACGGTGACGATATGCATTGCAAAAGCGTTTAAACTTGAACTTCTGAGCGATCGTTATGAACTCACCAAAGCGACTAAACAATGACAGTCCCTGACAATTCAACAGCAATTTTGATTTCTTTTTTTATCTAATCGAGAAATGAAAACAAGCTCCGATGTCAAGCGAGTCGGAAGCCAACACTTTTCTCGCAATTATCGATGTTTGATGAGGTGCTCGTAAAAATGTTCTTCAAAACCAAACGTTTTCAAACTTTTGAGAGCTTTGAAAGAAGCTTCGGGCAATACTTTTTATTCTTAAAAACTTTTTACAAAGGTTGATAACGCCACAACTTGGCCGGCGTGTACTTGACTTGCACGCAATGAGTGAAAACGACTACAAAGCAGATGCTGTTCAACACAGTAACAATGTTAATTATTAAATCCGCGTAGAAATGACGTTTAGCCATCCCACGAAAAGCGCAATTTTTCGGCTACCAATATGAGTGCAAAATTCATTCGCAAAAAAGGCGTAAAAGTCTTTTACAAGCGTATGCGTCCATTACTAAAGTTTTATTTAATTTTTCGATCACTACACTTGGAAATCTGCAGCATTAATTAAACTTTTTCCCTAAAACTGTGGCTAATTTCTTACGTCATTGATTTTATTGGCTTCTTATCATACCAGCTGATAAACAACGTCGTTGGTCAACGAGTTGTTCATAACTGTAAAGTACGCGGCTTGTCCTGAAATGCAAAGTGATAACACAGACATTGGCGGTGTTCCTCGAGAACGCCGAGGTGCACCTTTTATTGCTGAAACGCCATCTAATGCAAAACGACATAAATACAGTTATAACTCTCTTGAACATGAATATTTCTCAACTTGATGCGAAACCGAATACCACAATAACTTATCTACGCAATTATAGATAATTTAAAATTGGTTATAAATAGTCAAACAACGCACCCAACTTTATGCGGCGTGTACTTAAGCTGCAAGTAATGCATGAAACAGCAAACGAAACTGCAGACGTGGACTGATACAAGCAAGAAGGGAATCTTGTTCGTGATGTTAGAATCACCCACTGCATCCCTTGTCCTGTCAATAAAATCAGCTGAAAACATGATTCCAATCAGACTCAGCAACAGCAACGGAAGCATCTTGCGTAAATTAAGCTGAAAACAGAACAAACTTTAATGACTTCCAATTCAATTTCAATCATCGAACTTACTTTTTTGACGCCGATGACGAAAAAAATGCCAGCAACGAACAAAAAGAAACAGTACCAGAGGTAAACAAAGCAGTTAAAATCACGTTCAAAAACTGAAATAGAGAAGTCATCAAACTCAGTCTGCAATTAAAGTATGATCACTTACTGTGAGACCACTTTTTCCAATAATATGTAATTGCGTATGAGTAATAATTATCTACGAAAGGATGAAACAAGCCGTAAACCGCGGAACAACCAACAAAAACAAAAGCAAATCCAAAAACTGCAGCATTCAGCCATCCTAGAAAAATGCCAGTTCGAGGGCTTCCCATTTGATGAAAAAAGTCTTTTGCAAACAACACGTAAGCTTCCATGGCCACTTTGATTTTCTAAAACTGATCAGATCTCAACAAAACTCAAAGTGAACTGAAAATATCAAAATTTATTCTACAACGAGTTCAAGTCGGCGTCTTTCACTAAATGCCTCATGTTAGTCTATTGCGATTTAAAAAAACGAAAAGTGTAAACAAACGAAAAATGTAAACCATTGAAAAATGTAAACAAATATTTTCACTACAGACAAAAGTCGTTTTTGGTGGAATCGTCGATCAAAACACTTGAAAACAAGAAAGATGAATGAGACTTTTTCACAATTGTGGCGAATTTTTTATCTCCAGGCGCTGTATTCTTATCTGATTAGACAACTCAAATAACTGCGTCGTTAGTTTGAACTTTCAATAATGGTTTCAAATTGCTTTGATGACTTAAACTTTTTATCAATTATTTCATTTCAACGTTTAATGTCGCATAGTACAGGGTAGCTAGGAAAGATATCACCGGCTGTTTGAAAATTCATATCTCTCGATCAACTCAATAAAATTAACTGCTGTCTGCACATTTTTTATTTGTTAACTATCTGGCTATCAAATGTCCAAAGTCGATTTCCAAAATTTTGTTTGTGTTGTGCCAAAAAACCACAACAATGCAAGCTCAAAAACAATATTCTTGAATAACTCAAGATAACTTGAATAACTTGAGATATTGGAAATCTGTAAAAAGAGTTTTTGTTAGTTATTTAGTTTTCAAGCAGCTCACAAAGTTTCATATTTTTTTTTCTTTTCTTGTTTCGGAGATAGTTAAGGGTCACTTCCGGTTTATCACAAAAATTCAAAACTTTGTGTCAGAAACAGAAAAAACTCCGGGCTGTCTTTTAGTGAAAACTTGAAGGTAATTACACGACAAGAACCGAAGTTATAACTGTCTAAAAACAGAAATTCACTTTTTTACAGCGGCTTTTTTTTACATTTTTACCTCTCACCACTGAAATCACACAAGTACAATTTTGGAAATCGGTTTTGCCATTTAACAGCCAATTTATTAAGTGAATCTCGAGCAAAACAAATTCAAACAGCCTGTTTACTCTTTCGTAGCCAGGTATGTTCCTTTAACAGCTGCGGCAGCTACAAACCAAGCCATCAAAAGCCTCGAAAATCAGCAACCACTAATATAATTTTTGAAACAAAAATTTCAACAATCAATACAGCAACAGCTAGCGCCAATGGAATCAAGCACACTTTGAATTCAATTCCAATATCATCCATTCACAACACACGTGGTGGAGTTTTGCAAAAAGTCTCAAGTCAAAAAGTCAAAAAGTCTATTTTTTGTCAGAATCAAGAAAGCTTGATCAAACGGATCAAAACTGATCAAATTGATCAGTGTTTTGCTAACTTTTTGGGTTTTGATCATGCTTTCTCCCCTGGTTTATCACTATAACTCTTGAATTCAAGGTTGCAATATTTTTGAATGCTTTTCATTGCTTCTATTGAGCAAATTTATTCAGGCTATCACAGTCTTACACTTCATGAAATTTTCATTCTGATTAAACATTTCGCTGATAATTCAAGGGTACCTTTCAAGAAATTAACACACTTTCAAGACTTCAATCACAACGATTCATAATTCGCAGTGTGCCTGACTCTTTCGTGGTGCACGAGAATGCAGACGAAGCTGAAGATGTGATCGCAAACGACTGCAATTATCAATGCCACGAAGGGTCCGATATTCCAGGAATTTTGAAGCACGACAAAAGCTGTAGTGAGACCGAGTCCAACCACGTTCAACAGAATAAACGGCTTCATTTTGTGATGGTTGCGCTGAAAATCAATCAAAACTTCATATTTCTGCAATTTAACTTTAAAAATGTTTCCTTACTGCTTTGACGCCTTGAATCAGATAAACAGCAGCAATAAACATCAAAAAACAGTACCACAGATAAACATAATAGAACCAATCCACGCTTAGCACTGAAATCATTATTTTTAATACCAAATGTGTTTTCTGCTGATTTGAACTCAACTGTTAGCTATTTGCTGCCAAATATTTTGGCTTGGGATGTATTCATCGCTGATGAACAAAGAATACCACGCAAAAGCAGCAAAAAATATAAACATTTGTGCAAAAACGATTGCGCCTTTGAATCCCAGAACTAGCGCAGTCATGCGGTGTCCGAGAAAGTTGACAAGACCATCAGTACAACAATCCATGATTAATTTACACTTTTTTTATGTATTTTAGCTTTAATTGACGATCAAAACAGTTTGAAACTTCTTCGTTGAATGAACAGCGAACAAAACTTGAAATAAATAAATCGCAATTATCTTATCGCACGGCTATCAGTGGCTGATTATTTTCTTTGTGGTGAATCATTGATGGCTTCGAAACGATAAACGGTCACTATTTTCAGATATTCCGTATTAGATTTTGCTGAAAAAAGCTTCAATATTGAAGCTTTCAAAGCTTTTTGTTCTAAATTTTGTTCCAAACTTAATTGATATGTTGTCCTCTGATGTAACTTTGTTTTGGCTTGCAAACACAATTAAGAAGCTTTTGAAGTGGAAAAAGTTGCAAAAATCGACAGTTAATGGAACAAAATGTAACGAAACAAGAAGCTTGATAATTGAGCTGTCTGATAATGTTTCACCTAAAAGCCTAGCAGCCACTAGATGGCATCATCAGCCTTGAAATTGATTGATTGTTTCACTGCTAGTGTTAAATGTATTTCCAAAACATTTCAGCCCAAGACACTCAAAGCTGGAACCGGAATGTACTTATCTACCAAAAAAAGGCAGTTCATCTTGTAAAGACTCTTCGGATGTGGACACTGAACCTCCACACTGGAACAAGTGTCAATGAAGTGTTGCACAATTTTGTTGAGAAAATTTCCCATGTTTCCTTTCACGAAGCTCAGGAGTTGATTGAACTTTGGAAGATTTGCCTGTCACTTTCTTTTCTTGTGTCACTTGCCAGAGTAAACAGTTTGTAGTGCACAATTCCCTTGAGAAAGCCAGAAGTCAAATAACCAGCGCCTTTCATAAACACCAATTTTTCAATTGAATGAAGACTTGAAATTGCGAATAAGTTTATTAAAAACACTGTTCCCTGAAATTAAAAACTAAAAGCACAGTCAGAACAACCAAAATATTAATTTGTTTAGACAACATGTTCAAACGCTTCTGACGAACAAGCAAACTTTCGGTGAGAAAAAACATTTTTGGTGGATTTATATTCCTGGAGTGATTTATCAAGCTCTAAAAGTTTCATAAAATCTTGATAAGTCTCAATCAAGATTTGGTTGTGGGCAACGAACCTTGGCATTTGTGCAAGTGTTGATCATGTCTTGAACAATTTTACTCATGAAGTTTCCGATTTGTCCTTTTGCGAATTTACAAGTGTTCACTGATCCGCTCTAAAATTCCTTGTCGCTTTCTCTGCGTTTCTCGCTTGTAAACAACTTGAAGTGCACCATCGCTTTCAAGAAATCAGCAGTCAGCCAACCAGATCTTTTTGTGTAAGTCACTTCCGAGGAAGAATTATAGAGAACAAACGATTCATTGGCAGTTATTTCGCGATTAATGTTGTAATCAATGGAACGCAACTGAGTTCTGAAGCACTTTGCAACGAAAATTAAGTTTCGGAACAATAAAAATGCTATAACATACACTAATTCCATTAACAGCCAGAAACAAAATTGATTTTTATTTTGGAAAAATTTCAAGATTTTCGACATAACTTTATGCTTGCATTTTAACCGTGTATCATTTTTCAAAACTTTTTATGATAAGAACTTTCACTAAAGCTTTCACATTCTTGTACGTAGAACTACATTTTCATACTCTTGATGACCATTTTCCGCGTGACCATTCTTATTCATTGCCTGGTTTTTGAAAAACTTATAAAGCGAGAAAATGCAAATGAAGAAATAAATGCTGCACACTGCCCCCAACAACGAAGGCACGAGAAACAGTAATCCAAGTTGGATAACTTGAATGAAACAGACAATCACGCCGACAGCCATCAAAATTATAAACAGCATAAGTTGGTTGTGGTCGCGCTAAAAAAGATCAAACTGACAATGACATTTTAACTCACAAAGGAAGAAATCTTACCCTTCGAGTTCCGACTATCAGCATTATGCTTGCAATAAACACAACCGTAAAGTAGAGAACGTAAATGACATAAACGATGATGAATACTGCAAAAAAGTGATCAAATTTTGAATTACAAACCAAGTTTTTTGAGTCTAGCTAAATCTAGTCTACACTTCAAATGTAAATTCAGCTTGTAAATCTTCTATTTTAACTTTCCACGACTTACTGATGAAAACTGGTCGGAAGAAATTTTGATCGGTTTCATTTAGTGTGGCATAGAAGCTGGCGTATCTGATCAGCAAGATTGACGCTAACGTGACGATCCCGACACTCGTTGCAATACTCAAACCAGCTAGGATGAATGCGCCAATGTCCAAAGGAAGGCAAAAACAAAATCTGTCAACAGTTGGGAGCTTCATTTCTACATGAACGCAGTGTTTACTAGTCTGAGGGTAAGCGATGAACTGTCGTGTCAGTGATAGGATCTGATTTTATGGCTGATTTCTTATCTTATCGATGAAAGTTTGAGTCATCCGATTCCAAAAATAGGGAATTTATATAAATGTGATTGATTTTGAATCAGTTTTGCTGAAAATAAAACCCGCTTCTCAAGTTTCAAGAAAGTCATGACGTCATGGTTGATTCCAGAGTCACCAAGTGTTCAATCGGTTAAAAAATAAAATTTCCACAATAATAATTTGTCAACAAGTTTGTTTGCTTGTTTGTTTAATTCCAAATTAAGAAGAAAACGTAAACACTGATAAAAAGTTAAAAATAATTATGACACAAGATACTACACGTAAGGCTGTCCTAGTTTCTCATTCTTGACTTTGACGTACAACGAGTAAATGCACAGGAAGAAGTAAGCACTGACGCAAGCCATGAACAGACCACTGAAGAAGGTGGACCAGCCTTGAGCGAAGATCTGAAAGAACTGCAAAATCACTCCAATGGCCATCAGCACCATGAAAAGCACCATTTTCGTGTGATCACGCTGAAGAAACGATAGATTTTAGTTCAATGAATTCAATTTTTTAACTTTTGACTCACCCTTTTAACTCCTTGAATCAAAAACAGGGCGGCAAAGAACACAACCAAGTAGTAGACAAGGAAAATCGATGCAAACATAATCGTGGCTGCAATAAAACCGGTCACCACGCTGATTTTTTTTTGTTTCAAATTTAATTACCGATATAACCGCCGACCCATCCTTCTTGGTTCGTGTTAGTGTCATGCCCGACAATCGCTAAACTCAGCAGAGTAATTGAACCAAAGACTAGAAGGAATCCAAGGATCAGATTGATCCAACCCACGATCAATCCACCGGTTTCCAAGGAAATACAGCACAAAAACTTTTTTAATGTTGGCAAACCCATCTTTGACTTCACACCGTCGTTGCAGCTCGAACGCTAATGAACAACACAATTGAAGTCACACCGTTTATACCGAAAAACTAGCGCGTGTTTTCACACTGCTATCTGATACCACTGCGTTGGTATCTTATCAGAAAATCTGTTGAAGGTTTTGGCGCCGCATCGCGAAGTTTATTGAGTCGCGATGTGACAAATTGTAAACGTTTGTTATCAAATTAAATCATCGACAACGTAGCAGAAACGTGAATCTCCTAACGATTAATGAGTAATGACGTAAAATTGTAAACTGACATGAGCTTGAAACCATCATTTGTTCCACGTGGTTGCCGTCTTGATACAAAGTGAACCAAAAACAACCAAAAATGTACTTTTTGAAACGGAATTTTATTTTCTGACGTTTATCAACAAATATTCGTTACTTTGTTTCGTAACTTGGAGCTGTGGCTGACGTTTGCACAACTGGTTGAATCGATGGATAAACGACAACTTGCGGTGGGGCTTGGGCATACTGAACACCCTGTTGTGGAGCGTAAGGCGACGATGTGTAAACTATTTGTTGCGTTGTCGTGTATGGCTGCGCCTGTTGTTGATTCAATTTCTCGTTCCTGAATTTATTGTACAGTGAATAAATGCATAAGAAGAAGTAAATCTCAACGAAGATCCATAAGACTGAAATGACGATCGATGCAACTGCTGATGTGAAAATTGTCAGGATTTGGATGACAACTCCAACAATCATCAAAATCATGAAAAGCATCAGCTTGGTGTAGTCACGTTTTCTAGTTCCACGAATCAACATCAAACTAGCCACAGCCAAGATGCAGTAGTAGATCAGTGCAATGGAAAGCACAAAAACCACGACTGTAAAG
>JPYR01000912.1:6041-16388 GCA_000775305.1 Belgica antarctica
GAGGTACAATGAGCCCTTGCGGCTTGCGTGCCGTGTCACACTTCGTGTGACGCTCCTAGTGATGATATATATATATATCCATTTATCATTAATGACTAAGATTACAACCGTTGTCACTATAAAAACGTCGCAAAAACTCAAAGCAGTAACTCTCAAGCACGCTTCAATCTATGTTAACTGAAATTGATTCATGGGAATTAAGAAGCGCCTCGAAAAATTCTTACACAATTAGTTTTAATTGATATCAACAGAACAGCATATCTCAAATTGCTTATTTCGACTCACAGACTTCAATTTTCTCACTTGCAAGCGCGCTTTTTAATTGCTCCATTGGGAAAACATTTGTTCGGGCGATTAAACATAGCAGAAACGTTCTGATTGACAATTGAAAAAGGTCAAAGTCAAGTCTCGTGAAATCCACGTACGAAAATATGTTTTATGAGTGGCTGAAGTTTGGGTTTTGGGTCGATAATTCATAAAACTTTTTGAGAATTCATAAAACGCCTTGAAGTTAGTTGAGAAATCTGGAAAATTTTATTTAAATATTACACTTTCTATGTTATTTATAAGAAAAGTTTTGAAACAAAAGTAATTAAATCTCAAGAAGAACTCTATACAGCGAAAAACCCGACCGTAATTTAAATGTTTGAATTTTTTGTATGCGATAAAGACTGCTAAAGACTGCTAAAGACTGCTAAGTAATGCTAAACTATACAAAACCGTTCAAATTTTCCAAATGGTCCGGTTGTGTTTTCTGCTGCATCAAGAACTCAAAACACTTAAATCGATCTCTTAATATCATGGTGTGAAGACCACGTATATCCATCGCCGTTAAACATCAATTGGCGTCAATTCTGATAGAAAGAACACATTTCAATTAAGTCCGACATAAAGTTTCATTGGGTGACTGATTAAGACGAACGCCAATAAAAAATTGATAAAAGACTCTGAATAAACATTTACAACCAGCTTATGCTGACACGGTTTGTTTGGTTCATCCTAAGCTAACAACGCTTGCAACACAGGGATTATGTTTTTTATCACATTACGATGTGTCGCAAGTTTTTCCCTTGATTACTTCAGGGATTAGTTGGAAACTTGGTCAACATTTGTTAATAATTGTTTAATTGTTTGATTGATTGATTGATTAGGCTTTGAACTAGTGGAAATTACTTACCAGTTAAGACAATTGCTATAAAACACTTTTGAAACTAGTTTACATAAAGCTGAAGCTAGATAGAATCAACCTTAAAAGCGCAGTGTTAAGGTGAAAATCCTGGGAAAATCCTTAAGAACGATGTTTAAAAGATTCAATTGGTCTGAACTTGACCGAATGCAATTTTTCAGCTGCGAAATAAGTTTCACTGTATCAAATAACACAACAGAATCAAGTTATCAACTTAATGATGAAGAACATTTCAAATTCCGGATCCCACATCTTGTTAAGAACGCGAAGTATTGAAGCTTTCTTTTGATTAGGTTGATAAGAAACAATAAATTTGACTCGTGATTCAAACACTTAAATAAATTTAAACTTCAAAGAAACTCTTCAAGACGCTACATTTAAAGTAAATGAAAAACTCTTAAAGATTCTGTTGTAGAAATCGAGTAAAATTAACGTAGAAATTAAACATTTAATTATTCATAGACATTTTCTAATAAAACTCCAAAGGCTGTTTGCACTTTACACTCCCACCCCCGCACCAATCGAGCATTGTTCTGTTTCAATTAAAATAATTTTATTTACTCGACCACCTATCAATTTCAAGAAATTTATTTGTTTTCCGAGTCATTCGTTTTCCATGCATGTTTTTCTTCTGCACGAAACGTGAGAACGATTTGAGAGTTTGCAAACAAATTTCGGGAAAATGCGAGAGAAAACATTTTGCGGAACCATGAGACAAACGTAAACACAGAGAATTATTTCAGAAAACACAACTAGATGGATTGAAAACAAACGAAAAATATTCTCACTTGGCAAGTTTGTTTTTCGTATTTGAGCGATTTTGGCTTAGTTTTCTGTCGATGCTGCGTGCGGTCAGAACGTTTATCTTAGCAATCGCTTCAAATATTTCCCTCGAAGGGTGAAATTTTGTGGCGAAAAATTCTCCGCGACTAAATAAGCGAAATCGGATGATCGAAATAAGCGGAAATAAATTAATTCGATTGTTTAAAGAACTTTAATGAAGTGAAAACTTGATTGTGAACGAAAAAATTCCACAAATTAAATCTTCCGAAATAAAAAGTGAAAATTTTCCGCAGCTTTTACACTTTTTGACTCACACTCTCCTCGATTTTCTTCGTGTGAAAATTTATTTTTGGAACACTTCCAAGTTCACGTTTTGTTTTCTTTCGCGTGTGAAGGCGGATAATAGTGAGAGTCGAAGAAGACAATTGAAGTTTTCCTGTTGCATCTCGTGCTGGAGTGAGATTTGAGTGGATGTGAAGGCGTTTGACGACCGTCGAATGAAGTTTCTTCACATTTTATGGCACATCAAGAAGAAAATCGCTAAGTTTGTAAATAATTCAATAAAGACTAGAAGTGGTGAAAATTACTAGAGCAGCAGACACTTGTTGCTGCTTTGCACGCGTAATTGTTAGTTGCTTAAGGCTGTACATTTGTGAACAATATGGGACTTTTAAAGCGCCTGGCGGGGCGACCATCGACTTCGGCGGAAGCTGATCAGCCGCCAATTGAAATGCCTCGCAAAAAATCAAGTTTTGTTGTTCCTTCAAGTGAACCAGTGACGGAAGCGTCGTTGAAGTTCTTCCAAGCCTTGCCGCAGAAGATTCGACATGATCCGTCGATGATTTCTTTCCAGCAAGAACATGAGCGGTGGAAAGGTAAGCGGAAACTCAGTTTATCTGTCTGCCAACGACACCATCGGTGATTTTGAATCGTTTTCCCGACAGCCCAATTTAGTTCAGCCCGTTTTTATCTCTTATCGATTTTCCTCCGCATTTTATTAATATGCAGCCGATGGGTTGGCAACTCCGCCCCGATTCAGTACACAATTTTTATGTTTTCCACTTTTATCTCCCCTACGCGATGGCATTTCAGCTGAACAAGACGAAGCAGCGCATCAGAGTAGTGGTGGTGTCGGGCTGTTCTGCAAGTCGTTCAGCGTCGATGAAGTTGAGAACGACGACTCGGATTCTGATGGCGGCGAATTCATAACAATCAAAGTAACGAACGAAGAAGGAAAAACGGAAGCCGAAGAAGTTGACCACATTGAAAAACACAAGACTAAGTAAGGAAATGGCGAATGAATCAACGGAAATCATGGAAAATTGTTTTGCAGGAACGACGGCAAGGGGAAATCTCACCAGGACACTCCACCGAAGTACTTCGAACACCACGAAGAGACTGCCGCTCAGAATCCGTTCCACAAGTGCGTTGACATTTGATTCGTGTTCAATTTAATTTCCTACAATTCCACTTCACCAGGTTCGGTAAAACAATCTGCTTGGTCTTCGTTTGGATCTTGATGGTGTTCTTCTTGACCTCGACACCTGAGAAAGTCCTTAACGTCCGTCAACTGGCCGTACCAATCGCTGAACCAAAAGTTTTCAACTTCCCAATCAAGCCGACCGGGCTGCGAATCAATGCAACGTTCACTGGAGCCTTTCTGCCGTCAGCAGCCACTGTGGAGTTTGATCCGAAGAGACCGGACGTACAAGTGAAAGGTCGAAAAGCGGGAAAACGAATGGAAGACAAGGAAAATTACATTCGAGTCTACCTGAGATCTGATGCCAAACCGTTTTTGACATCAGCGAAAATTTACGCTGTGTCGCCGCCTGAAATGTTCGACTTGACTAAAATGACAAAAGTTCCAGTAATGTTTGAACTCGACGAAGAAGATTTCGAAGACCTTCAAGATGACGACGATTTGACACTTCAACTCGTCATCGAAAGCAACTTCACTAAAACACCGACGGAAAGGAAGCAGGATATGCCGTTGACGTTCACCTACGACATCGCGCCAATCAACCGACAAATCGGAGTCATTTTTGCCGCTTTCGTTCTGATTTTCCTGTACGCTCTTATCATTTGGGAGGTAAGTCACAACCGGTGTTGTAAAGCACTCGCGTTTATTGCATCCCTAGCAGCCTAGTAATTACCAATTTGTTTGCAGATTGTTCACCGAACGTTCGCTGCAATGATTGCCAGCACGTTGTCCCTTGCTTTGTTGGCTGCGTTAGGCGACCGTCCCACTCATCACGAAATCATAGCGTGGATCGACGTCGAGACGATTTTGCTGCTGTTCGCTATGATGATTTTGGTGGCGATTCTCACGGAAACTGGCGTGTTTGACCATCTTGCGGTTTATGTTTACGGGGTGAGATTAACTTAAACAGCGAGGAAGCGACAGACAAAAACATTTTGAACTTAACAGATCACGAACGGAAAAATCTGGCCGCTGATTCACTGTCTTTGCATCATCACGTGCGTAATATCGATGCTTCTAGACAACGTTTCAACTGTTCTTCTAATGGCACCAATCACAATCACACTTTGTGAAGACTTGGACTTGAACCCGGTTCCAATTTTAATGGCTATTGTAGTCCACGCCAACATCGGCGGATGTGCTACACCAATCGGCGACCCTCCAAACATCATCATCACTTCCAATCCGACGATTCTCGAAAGCGTAAGTTGAGCATAATCAAGTCAAAATTCAAGGAATAACAAGAAAAAACTTTTTACACTCGTCATTCAGGGCATAACTTTCTTGTCATTCACGGTCCACATGATAATTGGCGTCGCTCTCGTCACTTTCACAACGAACCTTCATCTAAGATTCAATTACAAAGACATTAAAACTTTGCTTATTCACGAGCCTAAAGAGATTAAGGTTTTAAAGCGAAACATGATTGTTTGGGAACGCGCGGCTGCTTCGATTTCACCCTTCAGCAAGGACGCCAAGATGGTGCGAGAAACTTTGCGGATGAAAGTCAAAGTTTTGCGCCACGAGCTCAAGAAGAAGTTGGCCAAGGGCGGTATCGAAGTCGCACGCTACAAGTCGACCCTTGAAGACATGGAGAAGGCGTACCCAATCAAGAATAAGGGTTTGTTGTTGAAGTCAGGCATCGTTTTGATTTTCATCATCGGACTTTTCTTCTTCGAGTCGATTCCGCAGTTCCACAGACTGTCACTCGGCTGGTCAGCACTGCTTGGCGTGATTCTCTTGCTAATTATCAGTGGAAGAGACGACATGGACGCAGTTTTGCATCGCGTTGAGTTCTCGACTTTGCTTTTCTTCGCGGCGATGTTCGTTTTGATGGAAGCAGTCGAGCGAATGGGTTTTATCGCGTGGATTGGATCGGGATGCGAAGACATCATCAAATCAGTGTCAAGAGATTACCGACTTGGCGCTGCCATCATAATCATCTTGTGGGTGTCGGCTTTGACCTCGGCTTTCGTTGATTCGATTCCAGTCACTCAGATGATGTTGAAAATTGTCATCTCGATGGCCGCGAAGCTTTCACTGCCGCTGCAGCCACTTGTCTGGGCACTCGCGTTCGGCCCTTGTCTGGGTGGCAACGGAACTCTGGTCGGCGCGTCGGCGAACGTCATAACCGCGGGCATAGCCGAACAACATGGTTACAAAATGACTTTCATGGATTTCTTCAAGTAAATCTCGTCAAATTATCTCTCATTCAATTTTAACTCAACTTTCTCCCGCAGATTCGGCTTCCCTATAATGATCGGAAGCATCGTTATCATAACTGGATATTTAATTATATCTCACACCGTGTTTGCGTGGCAATAAATGGACTTTGAATAATTCTAGCAGTTTTTGACGTTTTTGTAGTTTTGCAATGAAATCGTAAATAATAAAAACTTTATCAAACTTGATCAACAATTTTTGAAGACAATGAAAAGCTTTTGTCGCGTGATCCAATGACAATTGCGCTTCACTTACTCTCAGAGTCTTTGAACGTAATCGACGCGTATCTTGAGAATCCTATTGTGCTGGAGAAAAATATTACGAAACCTTTAATCAAGCACGTTCACTCGAAACTTATTTTTTTTAGTAGCGAGATTTTTGATGATTTTCTATCCAGATTGAGTTTAGTTGCCTGCGTGAGATCAGAGTGGAAAGAAACGGGCGGAAAATAAGGGAAACAATTTGTGCTTGGTGGTTTTATGAGATTTTGTGAAGTTTATCTTTCGTGAAGCACTTGCTGAATTAAAAGCTGGAAGTTTTAAGTTGACAGAAGAAATTTTGAGAAAACTCGTAAAATATTCGCAGTGATAAGCATTTGAACATCTGCTTTCGACTTAAACCAGCGACTGAATCACTCGTTATTACTTCATTCGTCTGAAATTTATAAATAGCTTTTGGCTTTTTATGGCTTTTTAATATTCAAACTTAAAAACACATGACAGAAACAAACAAAAAGTTCAGATTCCAGTATCAAGCAGCGAGTGAAAATAATTTCAATTTCATTGACTTTGATAAGCTTCAAAAGATGCTTCAAAAGATGAACTAAGCTAAAAGTTTCAACTGTTGTGGTGAGGTTTATAACCATAATTAATAGAGAAAAGTATCGTGTTTGATCAAGAACTAGCAACAAGAAATAATCCATGAATTACACTTGAAAACAGCATGAAACCGCATGAAAAAATCTTAATTCTTTAAACAAAAAGTTTTCAATCCACTGTTTTAAACATGTTAGGCAATAAAAACATCTGAGTGTAATTAACGCTTTGTTGAAACTCAGAAGTCAAATTCAAAAACGTTTCACAAAGCAAGCGCCATCAACGCTACTCGTTAAAAAATCGTAAAAAACTCCGATACGAAGTGCAAAATCGTTCGAAAAGCTTCAAATGGGACTTTTCAAGCGAACAAACCGAGAAGAAATTCCGGAATCGTCGACAACGCCAGCTTCTAAAAATCCATTTTTGGCTTTTCTTAATCGCAACAGAGTCACCGAGGCGACATTGCAGGTATGGCGGCAGCTGCCAGGCGAGATCCGAGCGGATCCGTCGATGATCAACTTTCAGCGGGAAGCCGAGCGGTGGAAAGGTATGCTAAACTCACCATTGTCCCGTCTTAAATGCGTCTTTTGTTGTTCAATTTGAACGCGTGTCAACGTCCATCAGTTATTCTATTCAAAATCCACTTGCTGAACTAATTCGATTATGACTTCTATTCTCGCTCGACGCACAATTAACCAGCCGAGCATTCAGACGTGATTTCCATCTCCGGTCGTTCTGTGTGCTCTTTGAATGACGAGATTGAAATGGAAAGCATTCGCCGGCCGATGAACGAGAAAGTAGCGAACGATGAAGCAAACTCGGATGAAGAATCTGACGGGCGGTTCATCGCAATCAAAGTGACCAACCCGGAAGGCATCAGCCGAGAAGGCAGTCATCTGGAGTTTGACGGCGTTAAGCCGAGAAAAGTGGTTATGATGGCCGACACGCCAACAGCGTCAGAGAACAGCCACGACCACTTCAACTACCCACACCCTAAGGCCGGCACGCCGTTCCACGAGTTCGGCAAAGTGTTTTTCCTGGTGTGCATCTGGGCGTTCATGATCGCCTTCCTTGCGTCCACGGAAGAGAAGAAAATCGAGAAGCGGCAGCTGGTCGTGCCCATCGACGAGCCCAAGTTCTACGATTTGCCTTCGAAGCCGAGCGGAACTGTCGTGCACATTTCCCTTCAAGCGCCTTTCCTGCCCGACCCGTTGGAGCACACGCGTGGCCGTCGCGGTCGAATCTCAACCAATGACAATCGCAACAAGGACAATTCACTCGTGGTTTTCCTGAGAACCGACTCCGAGAAGACACTCACGCTGAACAAGACGTTCTACGTCTGCAAACCCCAAGAAATCGACACCGTGAACACGTCCAAAATTGATTTCGTGTTTGACATGGGCGAGACGTATCTCGACGAAGTGCACGACAGCGACGTCGTTCAAGTCGTTCTTGTAAGCAACTTTTCCAAATCATCCGGCAAAGAAAAGCAGGAAATGCCAATCATTTTCAGCGCCGACTTCTCGCCAGTAAATAAATCACTCGGAGTGCTTTTTGCTGCCTTCACGTTGATCCTTTTGTACGCGCTCATCGTTTGGGAGGTGAGTTTGACTGACTTCAAGTTGTGGGTTCAACAGTGGGTTTACACGACATTTTTCAGGTTGTTCACCGAACACTGGCTGCAATGATTGCCAGCACGTTGTCCATTGCGTTGCTGGCGGCTTTGGACGACCGGCCAACACACGAAGAGATTATGTGCTGGATTGACGTTGAAACGATTTTGCTGCTGTTCGCGATGATGATTCTCGTCGGTATTTTGACGGAGACTGGAGTGTTTGATCATCTCGCAGTTTATGCTTATAAAGTTTGTTGCAGTTTAAATCATAAATGAACATTCAAATTATTTTCACTGCAAATATTTAAAACATTTTGAACTTAACAGATCACGAACGGACAAATCTGGCCGCTGATCCACTGTCTCTGCATCATCACGTGCGTAATATCGATGCTTCTAGACAACGTGACTACCGTTCTGCTGATGGCACCAATCACAATCACACTCTGTGAAGACTTGGACTTGAATCCAGTTCCAATTCTGATGGCAATCGTGCTGCACGCCAACATCGGCGGATGTGCAACGCCAATCGGCGACCCAGCAAACATCATCATCACGACGAATCAAACGATTTTGGATCAGGTCAGGAATTTATGGTTTTCCGATGATTGTTTTCACTCACGATATCTTTCAACAGGGAGTCAACTTTCTGAACTTTACTATCCACATGTTGTTGGGCGTCGTTCTGGTCACAGTCGCAACCAACATTCACCTGCGTTTGATGTATCCAAACATCAACCAGCTGTTCATACACGAGCCCAAAGACATCAAAATGCTGAAGAAAAGCATCGTGAGCTGGGAAAGAACGCTTAGGAACTCGATTGCACCGATCAGCAAGGACGCTGACATGGTTCGTGAAACTTTGGTGAAGAAAGTGAAGTCTTTGCGACACGAACTCAAGCACAAGATGACTCATGGCGCTGTCGACACGAAGCGCTACAAATCCACCTTGGAAGACATGGAAAAAGCGTATCCGATAAAGAACCGCGGGCTGCTGATCCGCGCTGGCATTTCACTCATCTTCATCCTGGTGCTGTTCTTCATCCAGTCGATTCCTGAAATCAGAAAGCTGTCGCTGGGCTGGTCGGCTTTGATCGGCATCATTTTTCTACTGATCATAAGCAACCGTGACGACATGGATCAAATTCTGCACCGAGTACAATGGCCGACTTTGCTTTTCTTCGCGGCGATGTTTGTTTTGATGGAAGCAGTCGAGCGAATGGGATTTATCGCGTGGATTGGATCGGGATGTGAAAACATCATCAAGGGTGTTTCAAAGGATTACCGACTGACAGTTGCCATCATCATTATCCTTTGGGTTTCCGCTTTGACATCGGCTTTCGTCGAATCGCTGCCGGTCACGCAAATGATGGTCAAAATTGTCGTTTCGCTTGCAGGAAATTCAAAACTCGCTTTGCCGTTTCAACCGCTGGTTTGGGCGATCGCCTTCGGGCCGGCTTTGGGGGGAAACGGAACTCTGGTGGGGGCGTCGGCGAACGTCATATGTGCGGGCATAGCAGAACAGCATGGATACAAGATGAATTTTATTGATTTCCTGAAGTAAGTTTGTTTCGGTGACGAGTGACGAAAGTTTCACTGACATTTTTTTTCTCTGACAGGTTTGGATTCCCAATCATGTTGGTCTCCGTTCTGTGCACCACGGGCTACTTGTTATTCTTCCACTCGTTCTTAGCGTGGCATTGAAGAAGCAATATTTTTAAAGCACTCTCGTTATTTTGAAGAAAACAGCGAATAAGTTAGTCGCAGCTCAAATTATAAAAGAAAATTTCTTGAAGTTCTTCTACGAATCAACCACTCACATTGCTTAGCAAAACCCCAGATAATTAAGTTTAGAGAAAAATGAATAGCAAATTTTAAACTAATTCTTTAATTGTGACAAATGAAACCTTTGTCAAAAGAACCAAGAAACTCCGGTGTTGTTAGCCATTGGTTATTAAAAAATAAAAAGCAAAAATTGTTGACAAATGATTGAAGCTTTTGGTAATGTTTGTTCATCCAAACCAGCCAGAGATAGAACGGAAATTATTGTCGGCTGCATTTGTTTATTGTGAGAACCACGAGTTGACTGTGCCGCCAACAATTATAAAACGTCTTTAGTTTTGCCAAAGCCATGTATCGTCGCATCTTTTGACTGGGAATACCAAGCGGTAACTTTGTTTCCAACATTTTGGGATTTTTTTTTGATCTTTCCATTATCAAATTCGATGTTGGTGTCTGATTGCGC
>JPYR01000913.1:3894-23893 GCA_000775305.1 Belgica antarctica
CGGCTCAAGCAGCGGCAGCAGCACAATGGCGCAACAAAAGTTTCTTCCAACCCCGCCGAACAAATTCCACGACCACAACAATTCTCAGAGCAACAAAAAGCTTTTCAAAAGCGTCAGTTCCGAACAACTTTTCGGAGAAGCAATTCCGAAGTTCAACAATGATGCTCGCGGCAACTCAACCGACATCTCGGACATCGACTTTCAAGCCTTTCTCAAGTCGCAATCGAGAAAACCCGAACCTAGCGCGTCAGTTTCAATGCATTTAATGAAGTCGCCGATGCACCAACTCGGCATGGACGGCAACATGAACCAAGCTGGTGAAGCGAACGCGTTCAATGACAATGATCTCATCGATCTGAATTTCGGGAACGAGCTATGACGAATAAATTTGGCAACTTTTAAGACTTAAGAGTAGAGCTGTGCTTGATTGTGCAAGAATGTTAATGAGATTTAATAAAAAGTGACTGATTTGAAGATGCTTAACTGCAACAAGCACAGCTCATAACATGATTAAGTATGATTATGTTTTGAGGGGACGAGCAAGAACAAGAAAGAAAGTATTTTGGAAAAGGTTTTTATTTTTAAGAAATATATTTTAAACATGAATAAGTATAAAAAAATCAGATTTTTCTCTTTTTACACGTTGAGCAGTAAATTTTGATAAGTTTGTTAGCCGCATTCCACGCTGAATCAGTTTTGGTTTTTGAGAAGCTGAGTTAAGTTGTTCTGAGTGATTGAGCAATCGATATCACAATACGAGCGGCGCTGTTTGGCATCTTCGACCAGATTTTTCCATGTTGGGTAGCGCTGTTATAAAATGTTCAAAATTCATTTTCAAACTCCAAAAAATCCAATTTAACTTACCTCGAACAACAACATTCTGCCACAGATGATAAGAGACTGTCGAGCACGCGTCAAGGCAGCGATCTGCGGTTTGTCGAGCCATTCTCTGCCGTACATGTTCGATAGCTGAAGAATGACGATGTCACTCTCGGTGGAGGCGACGGTGTCCATCGTGTGAAAGTTGAATCGGCTTTGGCCCCGAATCTTTTTCATCAACTCGACTTTTTGTATTTCACTCGTGGACACAATCGAGATCGTCTTTCCGGCAGGAACTGCGCGTGCAATCGATACGGCGATGTTTATAAGGACGTGGACTTCGTTCGCTGATGGTGAGAATCGTGGCGAGTAGGTGGTGTTGAAAACTAGGAATGGCGTGATTGTCAACGGCTTGTTAGCGAAAGTTGTGTAAATTTTGAAAGCGTTGTTGTAAAAGTATCTGAAAGGAGTTTGAAACGTTATTTGAACCAGAAAGCGTATTAATTTGCAAAACTACTTGTTCGTAAAGTGGAAAATCTCCGATCGCATCCGGAACTGATGAGAAAGCTGCAACACAGGCGGTAACTGGTCACTCTTGAAAGCAGCGCAGATTCTGGCGAAAAGCGAAACGTCTTTTCCCAGCGTGAACTGAGTTTGATTGTCGGGTTTGTCACCGAACAGCACCAACTTTTTCATGGTAATTTGCAAGGGAACTACGATTTCCAGCTCGGAGCATTGCGATGCTTCGTCGACGAAGCAAATGTCGAACTTCTTGCTGAGTGGATACATTTTGTGAGCAAGCTCGATTCTTGTGACGACGATTTTTGCACGTGAGATGACGAACTTTTCGGGCTTCGGACTTTCCTTGTTAATACGAACCGTTTCGGCCATGACTGAAAGAGTGTTTGGCTTCAAATCTTCACTCTCGCTGTTAACGTTAAGAACGATTCTGCTTTTTAAATTCGTTAAATGCTTCAACAGCAATCTCGCCAGTGTTTCGACGCCGGCATCACTCTTTGCGCAAACCAAAACAGTTGGAGTATAATCCTTGGTTTTCTTTGCCGTCTCAAAGACCTGCAGAATTGATGCGACGATTGTTGTCGTCTTTCCCGTTCCTGGTCCTGCTTGCACCACCGATATTCCCAAATCAGATCTGAGATCGTCGGCGAACAATGAAACTACTTGCGATTGATCACCAGTGAAATGAAATCCGAACACAGGTGGTTTTAGCTTCTGTGCGATCACGGCGACGGCAGGGCGGTTCACTGTCGATGGTTTCAGCATCTTTTGCACGATTTCCGTCGGCTCGAGCTTTTCCAGTAGAATCAGAGAGATGAATTCGTGTGTAATCGAGCAAACAGTGAAAACCTTGACAACTGTGACTTGTTTAAGCTTGACTGCGTCGATCGCGGTTTCAACGTAGATTACTTGCGGCATGAAGTTTTCATCTAACTTGCTGCCTTTAATGTGACCAAAGAATTGCTCGTCGGTATTAGTGGCCTTGTTTCGAACCATGATTTGCAGGAAGTCGCCATCTTTGTAAGTCTTTTTCAACTCACCTCCGGTGAGTTTGAGCAGTTTCAAACCATTTTTATTTGAACTACAATCCGAGAGAAAAAGCAAATCCCATGCCTTGTCGTTGTTGTTTAGATCTGATGCTAAGTTTTTCAGGATCTTGTTGTACAAACTAGCTTTGATCATCTGCTCCATATTCCATTGATAGTCTTGGAGACTGTCGTAGCTCATGTTCATTGCGGTAAACTTAACTTCATTAGGTTTGATCAAATGCATCGATTCCGGTTTCCAGTTCAAAATTTCAAGCAAAATTTCCACCGAGCTTTGCTGATACTCTGGCGAGCCCGTTAAAGCAGAGTTCGGTGATTCAAGCGGTAAGCCGTTTAGGTCGCTGACACTGAGTCGTCTTTGAGGAATTACAGGTGATATTGGAATGGTGGTGCTTGCATCTGACTTTTCCCAGCACGTTTTCTTCGAGATTGTCGCGGAGCTCAATGGCTGTCGAGAAGGTCGAGAATCTTTTAATTCAGAAGGCGATAAGAAACGACTATCCGACAAACGTATTCGGGGATCACCCTTGATGAATTCCTTCGTTTCTATTGTCTCTGAGAAACTCACTTTTTTCTTATCGAGGTTGGGAATGCCTATAATTTTCAGTATCGACTTGATGTTACCGTTTGGCGTAGAAAACACGATTGGTACAAAGCTTTGTGGTGTTGAAGATGGTACTGGGCTCATCATGTCATCGGCGATCGGCTTATAAAATCCAATCGGAGCTAGTGTCACTGGTACGGGTGACTTTTGTTGTTCTTCAAGCTGCTTGTACTCTTCAGGGTGCTTCCAGGAATGGTAAGCAAGGCTGTCGAGGTTGATCATGAGATCAATGGGCGTGGACACGAACTCTTGGTCGAATACGTCGAGTTTAGCTTTGATCGATTCTTTTGTGATGACGTTGTCGGCAGCTATGCATGGAATTCTCGGAAAAGACGACACAGCAGGTAGCTTTGTTGACTTTGAAGACTCTGGGATTTCGGTCAAGAAGTTGCCTCGGCTTATCGGCGTGTTTTTCACTTTAACCTTTGAAACGTCAACCTCGACAGGAACTTTCTTCTGTTCTTCTTGCTTTTTCGTGAGTTTTTCGTCTTCGGCCAGCTTGCGCAACTTTTCTCTTCTGCTTTCGTCGGTTGACATTCTCCGTGAGCGCAAGGAGTTCGGCGGCATTTCCGATGATGTTGAAGCCTTTGAAGTCAATGGTTTTTCAATTGGATCAAGGACCGGAGGAATTTCAGCATACAAGGACTGTCGACGCTTCGGTGCAATGTTTTTCAACGGTCTGTACGGTATCTTGTTAGTGTCTGGCAATGGTGCTTGAGCGGCTTTGATGAACTCTTCTTGATCCTTTTCAGTTAATTCTTTTCGAAGATCATGAACCTTGCTGAACATGTCTCCAGCTGTGTCTCCTGACTTACCGCTCACCAATGTCATCCGAGGCTTCTGCTTCTTGGCAACTTCTGGTGGTGGGCTCTGGTCTCGTGTCGACAATCTTCGCTTTCTGTAAGGAATCGGTTCAGGTTCATCGAGAACAATGACTGAACGTTGTTTTGTGTATTCTTCCGCTAACTTGTGCTTTCCCGGTTTTATCGGTGGATGAGTTTCTATCGGGCCGTTTGCTGGCGAATCGCGACTGTCATCCGTAAAATAGTCTCCGTTAGATTTCTTGACACTTTTCGGGGCCGAAATTCTTCTCGCTTCAACGGCTGATCTTTGTTTTCTCGGACAAACATTTTGCTTTGGTGCGGGTTCTGGCTTGTAGCGATTATCGTGCATTTTCTTCAATGACTCTGGAGACGGGAATTTTTTTTTAATGATTTTACGCTTGGGCTTGGATATTGGCACATTCTGAGGTCGAATTGGTTGTTCAAGAGAAGTAGAACTCTCTACACTGTCTTCTTCAGTGTCCGAGATTGGATCGGCAACTGTTATTCCAGGGTATTTGTTCTTCTTGTCAACCTTCTTATTGAACTTTTTCTTCTTTGGTTCATCGTTTTCGTTGGTCGAGAAACTTCCTTCTCTGTTCCGGTTGTATTTCTCGATTTCGGCAGTCGTGATGCCAATGAGATGCACTTCTAGGCGGCGCATCGGTGGAATGTCTTGCAAACTGAACGTGGGATAGAAATCATCTGAGTTTCTAACTGCTTCTGAAAAAGTCGGCTCCGGTGACGGTGGCGACGGTGTTTCCTCGTACATGGGAGAAGACGACACTGAGTCAACTTGGGTGGGTTCAAGCTGAAGTGTCAGTTCATTCACAACGATGGATTGTGACGCCGGTTTCTCGGTTTTGACGAGCTTAACTTGCGAAGACTTCTCGTTGTTTCCTTTAACCAACAATTTTTGCTGCCAGTTGTTGAGAATTTCGATTTCCTCATCGTCGGAAATTACCTGAATGTCATCGACTGGGTAATTCTGATCTATTTCTTCCAAGCCCGCTAATAAACCATCGATATCGTCATCATTTTCTACGTCAGGGTATATTTCTTGGTCCACTTCAACTTCTGGACTGTCAACAATTCCTATAACGGCCTCATATGAAGATTTCGCTCCTCCTCCTCTTCCGTTAATGCCAGTCGCTACGCGTTCATCGTCCGAACTGTCGATTTCGATGCAGCTCTGAGCATCGACTTTATACTCAAGCCCATGCTTCTTAGACTCAGACTCGCTCTTGCCTAAAGTATATTGAAATAATAATAATTTTATTTCAAGTGCAGAGTAGTTATCTTTGATCAAATAAATTGAACTGGACGCAAAGTTAACCTGATTCGACTTTTTGTTGCATTTAACGTGATTGATGTTTAATTTTTTTTTTTTGATTAAGAGCCACATGTAAATAGGTTAGGTTTGCTTTTGCACAATAAAAGTTTTTTATCAGACTTACCGATAGCGATAACGTCTCCTACTTTCAACTCTTCGCGTTTCGACATTTTCTTATCATTAAGACGCACTTTTTTACCCTGTAATGAGAATTTCCGTATAAGAACATGTTCAAACATGATTTTTATGTTTTACGCATACTTCGATAGGCTCAACGAAAATTTTGTTCTCTTGAAACAAAACTTTGAAGTGGTTCCGCGAAATCGAGTCTATGCACTGGACGTCGGTAATTTGTACATCGACATCATCTCCTCGACCTGAAATGAGATGAACCATGCGAACACGTATTTAGAACTGATAAGCAAATTGCCGGTCACTAATACCTATCACGGTCACAACTTTTTTGAAGTCGATAAATTTGTGTTGAGTGGATTCTTTCAATGTTCCCTGTCTTCGAAAGTGGAGACCACGCGTGTTGAACGTGGAAATCATCGCGAATGTTTAGATGAGTTTTTTTTATCTACCAGTTTATGCAAATTACGGTGGATTAACTTATTAAAAATGCATTTTAAATTGATCGCTGGACTTTAAAATTTTGTTGTCTTCTCTTCGTTTTGTTTGTGGTGGGCGCGGAGCTTTGCTCCAAGCTTCGTACCCGAAAACTTCTAGAACCTTCGAACCCCACGAAACCTCGAGGAACAACAATTTTTCAGCCTGCGATTTTTTCTTTCAAGCGTTAATTCAAAGACGTTCCGAAGAACAACAAGCTGATAGTCGCGCAAACCGTTGTCTTCTTCGTCGCTATCAAGTAAATTCAGGTCGAATAAGTGAACATGAATTGTTTGTTCCGCCGGATATGCACGCAGAGTGCATTGTTACACAAGCTGAGACAGCCAGTTCAAGGGTGTATTCGCCCGCAGTATTTGACGAAGCTCACCTCCAGTTTTAGCACGATGTAAGAGGATGACACTTGGTTTGGTACTCTAATTGATCAAAATATTTCTAGGTACGTCCGATCTTCCGACGACGATGATGAGCCTCGTGGAAATCGCTTGAATCGAGGCGGCAGTGGCGGTTACAGACAAGGTGGCTTCGACTCCAACAGAGGCAACAACAGATTTACTCAGAGAACCGAGAGAAATCCTTTCGGCGTGAACCGCAACTCTGGGTTCGCTGATCAGCAGCTGAAGAAAATCGTTTGGACACAAGAAGAACTCTCGCCTTTGAACAAAAACTTCTACAAACCATCCGAAAGTGTCCTTGCACGTCCGAAGGAAGAAGTTAAAAGCTATTACGCCAAGCACGACATCACAGTCCGCGGCCGAGACGTCCCAGCGACGGTCATGAACTTCAACGAGGTCGGGTTCCCAGAATACATCACCGAGCAGTTGACAAAGTTCCAGGAACCGTCGGTGATTCAAGCGGTGGCATGGCCGGTTGCCATGTCTGGTCGCAATCTTGTCGGTGTAGCCCAAACTGGATCAGGTAATTTTGAAGCTGAATCATGAAATTCGTTCGGTTCACTGTGAATCTTCGAATTTCTATTGGAATCTGTGATTTTAACTTGAGAATCTTAATTTTTAGGCAAAACTCTCGCTTACATCTTGCCAGCACTCGTTCACATCGCAAATCAAGCCAAACTTCAACGCGGTGATGGACCAATCGCTTTGGTACTCGCTCCAACCCGTGAACTTGCGCAACAAATCCAAACCGTCGCTACTGAATTCGGTAGACGCATTGGAATCAGAAACTCCTGTGTCTTCGGTGGTGCCGGTCGTGTGCCACAAATCAACGAGTTGAACCGCGGTGCCGAGATCGTCATCGCCACTCCCGGTCGTCTTATCGATTTCCTTCAATCCGATGTCACAAATCTTAAACGTTGCTCTTACTTGGTGCTTGACGAAGCCGACAGAATGCTTGACATGGGCTTTGAGCCCCAAATCCGCAAAATCATCGAGCAAATCCGACCGGACCGTCAAGTGTTGATGTGGTCCGCGACTTGGCCCAAAGAAATCAGAAACTTAGCTGAAGAATTCCTCGACGAGTACGTTCAAGTGAACATCGGCTCGATGAACCTGTCTGCAAACCCGAACATTCTCCAGAATGTCGAAATCTGTGATGAGCGAGACAAAGAACAGCGATTGGTGAGCTTGCTGACCGAGCTGCGAGCGAAGGGAGACTCAAAGACGATCGTGTTCGCTGAAACTAAGCGAATGGTTGACGACATCAAATACTTTTTGATGAAGAACAAGATTCGAGCGGTTGCCATTCACGGTGACAAGTCACAGCGTGAAAGAAATTTTGTCATTAGCGAATTCCGCAAAAATCCCGACGGTGTTCTCATAGCAACAAGCGTGGCATCACGAGGACTTGGTGAGTTGTTGTGCAATTTAAAAGATCAGTTGGAATTAATCCAAGTTTCTTCTACAATCAGATGTCGATGACGTTAAGTATGTGATTAACTACGACTTCCCCAACGACACCGAAGATTACGTTCACAGAATCGGCAGAACCGGTCGGTCGGGCAACAAAGGCACGTCTTACACATTCTTCACCGAGGAAAATGCAGGCAAGGTCGATGAACTCGTGAACATCCTTCAAGAAACCAACCAGGTAAGCAAATCGAACTCGATTCTTCTAAGAATCAAACTAATAATTCGTTTCACCTTGTAGTATGTCAACCCCGAACTCCTAACAATGAAGAAATACAGCACGAGCAGCAGCAACCAAAAATACGGCTACAAGAAGCAAGGCGGCTTCAACGGCCCCCGAAGAAACTCGAACAATTTTGACCGACGATTCGATAGCAGAGACAACAGAGACAGTTACTCAAGCAGAGATAACTACGGCAGCAGAGATTTCCAAGGATCCCGGCAAAAACGTTCTCGGGACTTGTACGGTGACGATGATTAAAATGGTTGTCGCAGGAATCGACAAGGATCTACGGAAACGCAAGAGAGGCCATAAGAGAAATGAATAAAACTTAAATTTGATTATAGAAATGATTTAAATTTGTTGTTTTAATGGTTTTAGTGGTGGTGGTTTAAAGCTTCTTTGTCTATCTTTGTCTATTATTATCAGATTTCTATGACCAGGAGTTTTTCTGTCTATCTAAATGAAAGTCTTGGCAGACTGGAAGAATTACTCAGTTCAATAACAACTTGACTTAACAGTTTTCTTAAAATTTAACGGCTTTTTTAAATTTAAATTAACGTGCAATTTATTCAACGCTACTTCAACGACCTGCAACTCCTTCACACCCACCGCCATTGAAAGTTTCTCGCTCGTCTCATCGTCAGCTCGCTTTCAATTTAATTCGCTACGTGAAGAACAATAAGTGCAGTTTTAGAGAAGTTTAACCTCCAGTTTTAACTCAACAATCATGTAAGTGCGGTGGTGGTGGAGTTGGGCTGGGATTCGATCGATAAAGATCACAAAACGCGTTTTAATTTCATGAAAAAATTATCGACTTCCTGTCTCACTCGTGTCTTGCATCCATTTTTTCTTTGTCTCGCTCTCGTTGGGAATATTTCTCGCAATTTTCCTTAGAAACGAGCTTGGATTTTCTTGGCTACGGCTCTCGGCCAAAATTGAAATCGTTCTAAAATTAGCTCCGCGTGTTCTTAAGCCACGCTTTTGCCAGCAAGTTTAACCTGCAAGGTCGAGATACGAAAAAGACGAAAAGATTTTTCTTACCTAGAATGAGCACATGGTGTAACGCGTCAAGTATTTTCTCGGAAAAAGAAATGCGCTGGCAGCCTATGAATTGTCACTAACTGACTTTCTTGAGCATTCGCTGCCTTTTTATGTGCTTAAAGTGCTGTATAGGACGACATCGAATTTCCGCAAAATCGCGAAATGCGCATAAAAATTGTCAATTTCATGATTTAATTGTTGTCAAATGCCAATTTTGCTTACACAATGGACGATTCAACAACTTCGCAACAACAATTGTTCCGTGACCTCAAATCGAATAGTTACAAGAGCTCAATTTTTTTACCGTTTCTCTCATGCGCATCATCTTTTTGCAGGTATATCAGATCATCAGACAGTCAAGGAGGCAGCCGTGGCTACGATTCCGGCGTCAGACGTGGAGGCAACGATCGCTTCAACGGACGAGTCGATAAGAATGGCTATGGAGGATCAGGACGCAACAAAAGCGACTTGGACAACCAGGTTCTCAAGCGCGTCAACTGGAGTACTGAGCAATTGGCACCATTGAGAAAGAACTTCTACAAACCAGCATCATCAGTTCTTGCCCGTACGAGAGCCGAGCTCGAAGATTTCCATCGCAAGCACGACATCACCGTGCGTGGACAAGACGCGCCACAGACAATATTCGAGTTCAACGAAGTTGGATTCCCGAGCTACATCACCACTGAGCTGACACGCCAGGGCTTCAAGCAGCCGACCGTCATTCAATCCCAGTCTTGGCCAGTCGCCATGTCGGGACGCGATCTCGTCGGTATCGCCCAGACCGGATCGGGAAAGACACTTGCTTACATCTTGCCCGCTCTCGTTCACATCACGTTCCAAGAGAAACTTCAACGCGGTGATGGACCAATCGCTTTGGTTCTCGCACCCACTCGTGAACTTGCACAACAGATCCAAGCCGTCGCTACTGAATTTGGCAAACGCATTGGGATCCGCAACACCTGTGTCTTTGGAGGCGCACCAAAACGCCCTCAACAAAACGACTTGCAGAGAGGTTCAGAAATCGTCATCGCCACTCCCGGTCGTCTCATCGATTTCCTTCAATCCGAAACCACCAACTTGAAGCGCTGCTCGTACTTGGTGCTTGACGAAGCCGACAGAATGCTTGACATGGGCTTCGAGCCCCAAATCCGCAAGATCATCGAACAGATCCGACCGGATCGTCAAGTGTTGATGTGGTCCGCGACATGGCCAAAGGAAGTGAAGAACCTTGCAGAAGAATTTCTCCGAGACTACGTGCAAATCAACATCGGCTCCATGAATCTCTCGGCTAACCAGAACATCCTCCAGATTGTGGAAGTCTGCGAAGAACGTGACAAGGATACAAAGTTGCTTAAGCTCATGTCCGAGATTCAAAACGACCGTGAAAGCAAAACAATCATCTTCGGGGAGACTAAGAAGAAGGTCGACGACATCAAATACTTCCTTATGAAGAACAACTTCCGAGCTGTTGCCATCCACGGTGACAAATCCCAGCGCGAACGTGACTTCGTCCTCAATAAATTCCGCTCCGACCGATCCGGCGTCTTGATCGCAACAGATGTCGCGTCACGCGGACTTGGTAAGTAGTTTCGTGTTCCGATGGGTGGGAAGCACTGCCGCGCCGGTAGAAAAAAATCATCCAAGTTAGCTCAGACGTTGTCCATACAACAACAAGACATTTACCAAAGTCAGTCATAGCTGGTGATGCGATGAGAGTTCTGTAATGAGATCATTCGAAAGCCAAAAGACACTCAGACACATTTTTTAGTTGCCACAAACTCTTTTCATCATTGACGGGGAATCTAATCATAGGCTTTTGAGGGCGTAGTAAAAAAGGCTTGAGAAGATGAGGCTAGAGCCAAAGCGTTTCCAGTATTCACTAATCAATTTTCTTTTTTATTTTCCACACTTTTTTTTGTTGTTTTTACAGGACTCACCACTCGTGGCTCTCCCAATGTACACAGGAGGACGGTCACAGTGTGGTGAATACTGGAACACAATGAAATTGTTTTGGTTTAAAAAAGTCTCAAGTCATGAGTTAGACTCAAGTCGCCCGTGTGCGTGCGGAAATTGTTTGTGCTGTGACGTCCGACGTCACGGATTCGTGCATCTTTCGCCCTTCGGCAGGAAATTCTTCAACGATTTGGAGATGATTCTGGTGGAAGATGCTACGCGCTGGCTCGAATGTCAGCACGCAATGATTTGTGGTGGTAATGAAGCAACCTGAGAAGGCAACCAGCATTAAATGGACTCAACCTTTGTGGATCTCCTTGTGCCCGACGTACAATGGAGGCCCGCTCGGAATAAATGAGAAAGTTTAAGCTGAGGAGAGAAAGTGTTGCGCAGAACAGAAGCCTTTAAGATGGATTCACAGGGCACTGCCGGCAAAAGGATTGGCGGCGAGTGCGTCCGTCAAGGAAATGTGTATGAACGTACCCTCCCCCCCCTCCCCCTCATTAAAGTAAATCTTTGTAAAATTTCCAAAAAGACATGTCAGTAAAATCAATCACAGCAAACTCAACAGTCGAGGTAAGTTGCACAAGCTAATTTACTGACATGTAAGAATTTTAACCGTCTCAAGTTTGATCACCCACGACAACCGTTTGATACACATTTAAATGCCTTGTGAATGCAAAAGAAAGACAATGAGAGACACTGGCAGTCTTGGCTTCCCGTAACATGGCTAAGAATCTTCTTCAACAGTAGAAGTTCTTGTTTCGACGCATTGCACGTCTCCACATCACGTCTCTTAAGAACCAATTACCACTGCAGATTGTTCAACCATGGCGTTAAACTCTGAAAAGCACTGCGCTGTTCCTTTTACTCATGCTTTCTGTTCTATCTCGACTCGGTTTTGAGTCTCTTTCGCTCGTAACATCTTGATGACGCGAACGAACTTGCTCCTTGAAAGTTTTTGACTGACTTGCTAAGCACCGGAAGGTAAAATTAACACCTTAAGGTGGAAGCCGCTAGAATGTTCCCAGAAAATGACTTTAAGTGCGTTTAGCGTGGATTTTTCTAATAGTTTCTTTCCCACAACAGATGTCGACGACGTGAAATTCGTCATCAACTATGACTTCCCATCAAACATTGAGGATTATGTGCACAGAATTGGCAGAACCGGACGATCAGACAACAAAGGCACATCTTACACATTCTTCACACAGTCCAACGGCGCGAAGGTCGACGAACTCGTAAACATTTTGCAAGAATCTAATCAGGTAAAGATCAAAACTTATGTTTAAAGCTTAACATCTAATGAAATCACTTCTCTCAACAGTTTGTCAACCCAGAACTCTATGGACTCAAGAAATACGGCGGCGGAAACCGCGGACGTGGTCGTGGAAACTACAACTCACAGCACGGAACATTCAAGAAGGGCTCCTTCGGCGGCGGTAACAGATTCGGTGGCTCATCGAACGGCGGAGGCTACGGCGGACGATCAGAAAACGGAAATGGATACAAGAGCAGTTATGGTGGGGCTAGCAGCAACAGTGGTGGCGCAAGCCGATTCAGCGACAGAAAGCCAGAAGGCGAAGGATCAAGACACACCTTCGCAAACGGCCACACACGCTTCAACTAAGCGTGCGAGCTGATCCTGATTCCACCGAAACATAATCTTGAATCATTCTTCATAACAAGTACATCTAGTGTGTAGCGATTAATCTTAAATAATTCCCAAATTTTTAAACTCACCAGCAGAAAATACTTTTCTAAAGCGAAACCTCAGATTTCGAGTAGATTTAGCGAAGGATGAAAGGAAATCTTAAAGTAATTGATGTGAACCCTATTTATGTCCCTTTCAAATGACTCGCCGGCCTACGCTGCGAGCGCTAATCAGCATTCATGATTATTTTTTCAACAAAGCGCCGACAAACTCGCCTTGGTTTTAAAGTAAAAAAGATTCAGAAAACTTTAACAGTGAAATATGAGGCCGTAACGTGTAACAGATGAAAAACCAGAAAAAAAAATAAAGAAAAGAATTTCTGATCCCAAGAACAAACAAATCTCGTGTCACGATCTTTAGCAACACATTTGTCAAACGTTCATTCAATGTTACAGGTGGCAGCGATGAAAAACGGTCGAAGGATGAAGAAATGACAGTTTGCGTGATGTTGATATGAAGAAGTCTGGCTTTCGAAATGTAGCAGTTTTTATGACGAAGAATGACAGATTGTTGTAATGTCTGACCGGCTTTTATGACGACGACAGTTGGAGTTGAGAGAAATTTTTGAGAAAATGTGATTTTTTCGGCGTTGACGAGCTACATTGATTCGAAACAATTCTTCGTTATAACTTCCTTCCAGCTCAACTTATTTGGTTTTTTTTATCATTGCGGCTTAACACTAACATAAACTACAAACTGCCGAAATCCTTACGGCCAAACAGTTTTCACTTCATCCAATCGTATTTTCCACGGTGTCACGATGTCTTAATAAACATTTTAAGCCCAACGAACGTGTCAACGACGAGGTAAAGTCATTAGATGTTCGTGACGTGGTTTGTGCACGACTCCGAGCGCTTCCTTAAGGAAAACCGAAACTGACATCCTTATCGATGTTCATTTTCTCTCAATTCCCACGGAGTTTTCTTGCTTCAACGCTTTCTCGCATCAGATGAAAACATGAAAAACTTTGGGCGATTCTCGCTCGATGAGAATGTTTTTCCTCTCATTCCCTTTCAGATCATTTTCCTTTTCGTTCGAAAACAGTTTTCAGTTTCGAAATTCTCTTCAGTTTTTGAGAGTTCGTCGGCCAGCTAAGACGTTGCTTGGCGTGTCCTTATAAATATCTGAGATTTAAAATTTAAAAAATCGCGTTTTCGTAAGTGTTGCTGCGAAGAAAACTCACAAACTGAGTCATAAAATTTAAATAAAAGTGAAAAATTCGGAAATATTTCCGGCGCTTAAGTTGACGCTACTTTGAGTAATGAATGCAATTAAAATTCTGAGTTTCATATCCTGGCACTTACGGGCCATCAGAATTCTCGAAGTGTCTCGGAGAAAACTAAAGCCTGCATAAAATTTTCACCGTTCAGCGAAGTTTGACAAATTTTCCAACGGATTCCGTGCTTTCTTCTTCAGCTTTCCCATGATTCATTTGGAAATTCTTCCACCTTCTTAATCCATCCGCTTTTTTATTGCTGAAGTCAAGCGTGAAGAACAAAACACTTCCAAAAAACTGCCTTTTCATTAGGATTCCACTATTAAGTCTGGTTTCTGATTCATTCGGTGGCATTTTTATTGCGGATTCTTCGAGTGGCTGAAAGCTTCATGGAATAAATTTAAAATTTTCATTGATTTTCTCGAGATCGAAGAGTGCAGGCGGTACCCGACGGCATACTTGACCCTTTTAAATGATTTGAGTTGAAGTGCTACGTCCCACGAGTGACTTTAAGGACATTTTGGGCGGTCACCTTTCGATGAACCGTTCTCGAGATATTCTTCGCCCGGCACGTTTCTCGGGACATTAGAACCAACTGTGATAAGATTTAAGGCAAAAATCGATTAGAAACCGAACTATTTTGTTTCTTATGTCACAGTGCGGCGTTTTCTAAAGCCACTTTGTCTTTCTCCGGTCCTGCCCAAGACGTCAACCTCGAAACAAGTTATAGTGATAGACTCAGGCTTAATTTTGCATTTTCTCTATTTTCTTGGGGATTGAAATATGAAATCGAGCGCAACTACCGAGTCTTACTGGCTTCGCAACTTTTATTTTGTTTATTTCAGACTCAGATTCTGGCTCGGAATTTATTTTGTGATAATCTATCATCGAATTTTCCTTCAAATAACAAAGATCGAAAGCAAAATAGTGGAAACCATGCTGTGAACAAGCTCAGATAAGAAAAAAAGAAGAAATTTCAAATAAATCGAGTGAAATAAGAAGAAAAATGTGAGAATGAGAAGTGGGAAATAGAAAAATGGGAAAGTCCTTTGAGGAAACCCCAAATATTTCGCTTCGAGAACAACTGAAATCAAAGTGAAGCCGTGTGAAAGGAAAATTTTCACAAAATATTGTTTACTACACATGCACAGATCTTCGCATCTGATAATTAGATTCTGCAGGTTTCCTAAACACAGATTAAATCAAAGGAAATAAATAAATAATAAAGCGAGATGAAACTTTAACGAAACAAGCTTCAGAACAAGCTCAACTTTGCTGCCATACAACACAAAGTAACTGAAGGTAGGTTAATAAAATAAATACTCTTCTCAAAATAACACAAAGCGGGACTTTCTTTTGACTCAGCCTTAGCGAAGCCACACCAGATTGAAAGTTGAATTTAAAGTCGGTTTTGGCGGTCAATCTCCGAAGCCGCCTAGCCAATTCTTTCCAGCCACAGCGCAATTAAAAGCATTTTACTTTCATTGAACGCAACGTGGCGGCCGTTTGTTCGTCGATCATCTTTGTCTCAAGAGCTTTAAAAAGCGGTCACAGTTTTGAGGTCACGGCCACGATGACCAAACTTGCTGGCTGTCGATGAATCGATTATTGAAAGGATTGAGGTTGATGGTTTAATGAATGGATAGCGGTCGGTGTTTCAATTAAGTGGGCGGACGATAATGCGATGGGATGAGGGGTCGATACCGAAATTAGAATAAACACACATGGCACAGAGCCGGAGAGATTCGAAGCAGAAGATGAGATTCATCACACATGAAATGTTTCGTGTCGAACGGTGACGTGGCTCGATGTGACATCGAGGCCAATCGCAATAAAAATCTTAAGAGAGAGTGAGAGTTTTCATTTGTCGAGGACAGCCGAGTGGCGGTGAAGGTTCTGCACAGAAAAAGATTTGGTTTGCTTGGGAGAGAAGACAAGCAGAGAGAAACCGTGCGAGCTATTTATACCGTAAAAGATTTATATAAATCATCTTACTGCTTGCTGGCTCGAAAGGTCTATAAATATTTGCATGAAGAAAGCCGAGCATAATCGTCACGCTGCAAAAGTAAACTACGTCGCTGAATTAGTGTGTCTATTACTCGCACATCATCGCCTTGTCGAGGAATTTTCGCTTCACACATGCACAGCCTCGAGTGCGCCCGCAGTATGACTTCACGAATTCTTTAATGAATGATTCGAGAAAAACAGTCAGCGAGAGAAAAAGAGAAAATTGTTTGTAGTAGAAACGACGAATCTATAAATATCGCCTGGCAGGCAGAAATATTTCTGCAAGAAATTAAAATTCTAAGCTTGCACTTGTTGCTGAATTTTAATGTGGTTTCGATACGTTTCTCGAGATGCTTGTGACAGCCGAGATTCGGAAACACGCTTGGGGACATTTGAAATCGTGTGGAAAAGGCGTGGGTGGAAGTTTTCACGCAAGGTTAGCAGGTTTTCGGGGGGATTTGACATTTTTATATACTTTTTACTGGAGTTTTCAAGGGCAGTGTGGAAGTGAGTTGTTGTTTTATATAAAAACGGGAAACTTAAGTGTCTTTTGATGTTTTTCAAGCGTTCACTGGCTTTGCAATGTTAGAAATCGTAGCGAAGTTAAGGTTACTTGAATACAGAATAGAGTTGAACTTGAAAAGTTTGTTAAACGTTTAAATAATGTTATGGTTCGAATTCCAGTGTATCAAGAAAGTACATTCACGGATTTTTGTAGAAAAAGACGAAAGTAACACTTCAGCATCAAACTCGTTCTAAACCATCCAAAAATTAATTTTCCCAACAGGCGTGAGATCAAGTCCACCTGAGAGATTTTCTATCGATTTTCCCTTCAAATCTTCATAATCTTCACAATTCACCACGAAAATGTTTCTTTGATGATCCAAAATTACAAACAAATTTGTTTCCAATCAGATGTTGGAAGTAAAGAACCGAAAAGATAGGAGCTCGTAAAACTGAGATAGTAGTATTTAGTGAAGTATTGAGTTAATGTAAACTTTTCAAAAAGATTTACGATGCCTCATTAAATCGAATAAGCGTTTGTGATACACTCCACAATATAAATTCACTTCTTTTTCAGCTTTGCTTCAAGAACACAAACAGAAATTCGCTTTTCCGCTGAGTTTTCCCTCGCACACCGAGCGGAAAATGTTCCGACTTGAAAACAATTCGCTGGGATTCGCATTGCAAAACGTCACAGCTGCTTCAATTCAGAATGATTTTTTCCATTAAAGGAATTCAGGCAAATCCTGCTACATGGCAAATGTGTCACTCACTTGTTTACATGCCTCAGAGAGTAGTTGTTCTGTGTGACGCCATGAAGCTGTCGTGTCTGTATCTTTGGAATCTGTTGAAAAATTTGCAGAAAATTGTCTTTAAATTTTCAACAGCTTATTTTGTTCGAACAGCAGATGGTCGACGATGGGAACAAAATAAAAGTAAATTACGGTTCGGTAATATTTATCGGAATCATCAACAATAACTTTATGAAACCCTTCGTAGCAAAAACGAGTTACGTTTTTCCCTTTTTGATTGGCGGCTTACCATGCCATAAAGTTGCCGTGCTAGCTGTACCTCAGGTGACCTAAAGAACTGTTCATGTCAGGTGTCTTTAAAAGTTAAGTCTTTAAGGAACATTTCCTTCTCTCAATCTTTAGAGCGTCTACTTACAAACTTCCAGCCCTAAATCGCGCACAGAAAACACCGTAAAAGTTATAACGAAAATCGATGTCGAATCAAGGTAACAGCCATGACGTAAACTTGGTAAACATGAAGCATTGTTAACCCGAAGATGGAAATGTTTTATGACAGAAAACTTATGAAACGGACTTCAGTTAAGTCCAATCGACGCTAAAGCTTAATTAGTATTCGGATCACATGACTGTAATTAGTCGATAAACATAAGAAAACGAGTTGAGTCTATCGAAGGGGTTCCATAAAGCGCTGCTAATGACGTAATGTCTGATGAAAATATTTAAATGCCTCGGTTGATATGGTGAAATTATAATTTTCGGGACCGAGTATCAGCATGGATTTTCGGTGGCCGTAAAAATAATTGCTAAGAAAAGCCTGCCAACGTCTACCAAATATTAGTATAACGTGTCAACTTCCTTTCGTGTAAACTTCCTTAAGTATTGAGTGTTTTCTCTTCGGGAAATTAATTTTATTTTGGGCTGATTAATCTTTTGATAAAAGTCGGAGGATAATTTTTTTCATGATTTATGGTTTTCAGCCAGGAAAGTCGTTTGAGTGAGGGATTCTAATGACATGTAATTTGAAAGAACGTGGATTCGAGAAGTTGAAAAATCTGATTTTTCGTTCGGTAGTTCGTGAAAAGTGTCGCTGCGAATTTCGAGACCAAAACAATAATTTGTAAAAGAAAGTAATTCTGTCATGTCTAATGGTATAATGATCAAAATAAAGCTTCTGCCTTGACGTTCCGAACAACAACATTCACTGATGAAGCATGTCGCATCGGAATGTCGTCGATAAAAGTGAAAAGCTTTCAACTTCAAGCACTTTTTATACGATTGACATGACATCGACAAGACTACAAACGAATGCTTGCATTCCGTGAAGATAAAAATGAAAAATTGAGACGGAAAGGATGCTTCGATGGGGACCATTTGGTAATTGCGTTATTTGATTAATCGATTTTCACCCCGCCCTGACAATCTTTCGGCAAACTTTTCTGCCAAAATTGCTTTTCACGAAAAGTTTTCCTATTTATTTTTGTTTCACTTTTCTTCCCCCACAAATGCTTCACATGTGACACATGTTCCAAATGATCTCCATAACGAAAGAACGAAAATTACTTTTCCCATGAAATTTGATTAAAAATTCGTCAAGTAATAAGCTTAAAAGCGGGTTTGATTATTCACGAAGCTTTTTCGAGGGAAAAACTAGCGCAGGGAAGTTTGCAACTTACAAACGATGCAGAAATGAGTTGCCCCATAAAAAAGTTCTGCATTGTTTTCCACCTGTAGGCATAATAAAGAAGACGATGAAATATTGAGTTCTACATTAAAGTTCTATCTAATGTTTGGCTCTCCGCTCCACGGAAAACTTTTTCGTTTAATCTTCTTTTCGAAAACGCCGCCTGTGTTCGTGTGTTCCAAGCAGCACCGTTGGAACAGCCACCGAATCGCATGCGCACAAATCAATGACGTCACGACCATTACGTCCTCAACGAAAAATCTTTCGCTTCTATGTTCTTTCCGCTGTGCAACGAAAAAGTGTAAAATTTTCCTCCACCCAAAACGAAATGTTATATTTCGGTTCACGGCTGATAAGTGACTGGTGTAAATTATCGAGTGGTCGAATAATATTCGCACCTGTGATCACCTCGAAAATGTGAAGTGTGCGAGTGGTTCTTAGGACAAAACCGAAGTGAAAAAGCTTTTTGAGTTTTTTTTCACCTAATGGAGAACACAAAAAAGTAAAAAAAAGTTCACAAGTATGAAAAAGGTTGTGCTCACATTGAATAAAGAAAATTGATGAAAGCTTTAAAGAGCTTGACGAGACAATAAATCACTTGAAAACTTGATTAATGATCGTTTACGGGTGAAGGCCCAGACGGTCTAGCTTTAATTCAAAGGAAAAAATATAAACATTCGAGATGTGGAATGTTTATCTAGTTAATTACTATGGTCACATATGAAGCAGGAAAATATGTGTTCACACACAACGTTCATACATTCGTGCACTTCATACATAAAGGCAGAAGAACTGTCGTGTCCAAGAGGCATTAAGTGAAGCTTTTGAGTTTGGTGGAGTTTTTGGTTTAACACAGAAACTTCTGTCAAGTGTGAAAGCATAAAAAGAATGTTGCAATTATCATGAAGAAACTTTTAAGCCATTAGGTTGACATTCTTTAAATATCAGTTTCCTTATCCGAATGTGAATTGTTGTACAAAAAACTTTTTGGAACACTTTTGAGATCGAGAATTTCGTGAAGGAATTGTATTAATAAATTTTTAAACAAACTTTTGGGAAAGTGCTTCCGGGTTAATTAATTAAAAAATGTTCCGCACTTTCTGGAGTGGAATTCGATGAAAAATTGGATGAGGATTTCATCTTCGTGGGTGTCTTTATGCTTTGAGTTCGACACAGAAGCCGGAGAATTTAACCTAGAAAAGCTTTCCTAGAAGTAAGAAATGTTGACATATGAACATTCCCCTCGATACTTTGCATCTCGGAGAGTTCTTCTG
>JPYR01000914.1:4726-23851 GCA_000775305.1 Belgica antarctica
GTACTGTGAGATGCGTTTTTTCTCATCGGATCATCTCAAGCGGCATGTCCGCACTCATACGTAAACATTGAGTTCTTATTCAAGCGATATTCTTATGTTCATCTTTTATTTTAGCGGAGAAAAGCCTTACAAATGCGAATATTGTGAAAAATCGTTTTCGCAGAACGGCGATCTGAACAAACATAGACGCCTGCACATTGGCGAGAACACCTACAAGTGCAAGGAAACTGGCTGCACTGAATCCTTCCGGCTGCAAGCTGACCTACGAAATCATCTGAAAATTCATTTCTGCAAAGAACAAGGCATCGCAGAAGGCAGCGAGTGATTTTAAGAATATTTTGAACGCAATTTTATTTGTGACACTCAAGAATTAGTTTGCGGGGACAATCAGAGATGTTCCCGAATAAATGATTTCGTCTCTTTCGAGCGAAGTGCTCAACTTGAACGTGCACAAGAGTTTTTCGCGTGAATACGTTGCGTATAAAGGTATTTCGACTGCGCCAGGCTCGTCAGCTGTCAATCCAGTCGTTATTTCTTTGAAGTAAAAGAAAATGTGGCTGGTGAAGTTGTTGACATTAGAGCCGTTAGCGTGCACCAAGCGATTCTTATCAAAGCTTAGGCCGTCAATGAGCAGTGGAGCTACGTTGATGACAACGCTCTGGTCAAACTTGATGTGATGACGCATTGCGGTGTCAGTGAACGATTCCAGCAGCAGGTGACTGGTTGAAACTTTCAGGTCTCGCGAAGTCACCAACTTCACTGTTGACAAAAACGAATCGACGTTGAAAATCTTAGAGAAATCAATATCGCTGATTGCGTCGTCGAAGGCGTCGGCGAACTTTGAAACGTTTTGAACTCGAACTGAAACAGATTTCAAAAACTCTGAAGCTAGTTTCGGACCCTGCCACAGCTTTCTCCATTCATACGGCACCATGTTGTCGCTGAGAATCAGCAGATTCTGCTTGTCGCCGTCGGAAATCGAGTTCAAATCAATCGAACTAAACTTCTTCAACGTTTCCGAGATTTTGGAGACAATCTCGGTAGCCAAACTGATTTCAGAAGTCTTGAAAAGCTTCCACGGGTTCACTTCATTGGTCTGGTCACCGATTTGATCAATTAAAGGAATATTGTAGTTCTGGAAAAATAATCAAAACTTTTAGAACCTTCTTGAGTGCTTAACTTTGAACTTACATTCGAATATTTCTTCCACAAACTTATCAGCGGCTTCACTCGCTTCTCAAAGTTGTCACTTTCATCGATGTTGAAATAAACTTTTCGCAAGTTCTTCAGCAAGTTTCGACAAAATGTGATGTTACGCGATACCGACGACGCCGGTGACAGACCAAAGATCTCTGGTTTCGTGTCGTTAGAATCGATCTTCATTAAAACGTTCTGATATTCTTCGAAACTGTTCGAGTTGGGGATCGCCACGTTCAACGACTTCGGCGTCCACTTCGCGCTCAGTATTTTGATGTCAATGTATTCATTGACCAATGCGATGAGTTTCTGCAAGAAAAATTATCAATCAATCATTAAAAAGGAACAAATCAATCAATCAATATTTAAAAATGGCAAATCAATCAATCAAGAAATGTGCTTAAATCAAAGTTTAGGTTTCTACGATTCTTACGTCAAAGTCTTGAACGTTGTCAACTCGTCCACCGTAAACAATCTTCTCAAGAAGTCCTTTGAGCAGCACCCAATCAAGGTTTTGCGACTTTCCACTCACTGCCAATATGAAATCAATTGCGGCCTTGACATCTGCGTCGCCAAACTCGTACCACTTGCACCATCCTTGCGGGATAAAGCTTCGCCGTTCTTGCAGGATCGAGTGTAGGATGAAAAGTGCTAAGAAAAGTTTCATGTGACGATAGTCGCGTTTCTCGCGGACAAGTGCTTGGTGCTGGTCGAGAAGGTGGAAAATCTTGTGCTTGATGCCGTTTGGTGGTTCCATCAAAATCTTCTTGAATTTGTTGGTCAAGTTCTTGGGAATATTTTTGTCAGTTTCGCACACGTAAACGATTTTAAAATTTTCGTGTCTTTTCATTGACTTCAGTTTGAGTTCAACATTTTGCAAGAACTGCGGCATCAGATGAACGTTCTTCACGCAGATTATTTCGCCCTTTTCAGCTGCTTTATGGACAAGATTCAAGTTTGAACCTTCTTGGCCCTTTCCCACGTAGATTTCTTGATAGTTCGTGATCCCGTGTGAAGTTTTCGCGAATTCCTTGATTTCATTGGTCGGATCAGCGCCGTTCAAAGCGATAACTAGGATTGGCTCGATGCCATCAACTTCTAAAAGCAATTGCTTGATGCCTGACTGCGAATATCCGTCCTGTTTCAGCCCCAACATGTTGGACGTCGTTTGACTGATGATCGAAAGAAGATGATCGGGCCTGAAGATTTGAAAAACCAGAAGCTTCTGGAAATCGGTCAACTGCAAGTTTGGGAAACTTTTGTCGACGTTATCGGTTGCGTCAGTAAACTGCTGCCATTCGAAGTCGTTTTCCAGGTTCAACTTCTGGTAAAATCCGGGATGCTGAGCTTTCAAACTGGAAATCTTAGGAATCATCTCCTTTTTCACCCACTTCGGTATGCTTGTGTCAATCGCAACATCCGAGTCCGCGAAGTTGAATATGAACATTTCCCACTCAACGTCGGGAACTTTCTTAGCGAACGCACATTTGCAGATGTTCAATCCAAGCTGAACTTGGTCCGCTTTCTGAATAGACCGGTTGAGAAGCCAGTAAGTCTTTTTGACAATCTCAACAAATGGATCCGACAGGTCCTCGTAAACCTTTTGCTTGTCCAAAACCTCGAGAAAAATTGCCGAAAACGATTTCGAGTTGATCTCGTAAATCTTTGAAATTCCAACGTAAAAAGACGCTGATGTGCTGCAAATCTCCTTGAACTGGTTGTAGTTTTCGAGAAGCTTCGCGCGAACTTCTTGGCTTTCCACCAAAGACTTTTCCGTATCAATGCTGCTTTCTTTTATCTGGTTGAGAGTTGCTAAAAGTTTTTCGTTCTTAAGAATGTCACCTTCGGCGTGAGAAAGTTCTTCAAGAAGCTTGTCTTGCAGTTGAATCTTCTCTTGCATCAGCTTTCCTTCGTTTTGTAGAAGTTCAACACGCTTCTTCTCGGTGTCCGGGTGCTTCATGGAAATCCATTTAGAAAGAAGTTGGTCTGGAATGGTTTAGTTTTTAAAAAAAAAATCAAAAGAGCCAAGTCTGTTCAAACAGACTGAAACAAGAAGTTCAAGTAATTTTATTACCTGTCATTCCCGACGACGTTAAAGTGAAAGGCACAATTGTGACATTCGCGTTGATGTCGCCATTCAAATGTTTGATTTCTGTACTGGCAATCAAAACCAATCTGAAGTCTTCGTGCAGGTCGATCATTTTGTTTCCGATGTGCAACATTTTCTTGTTGAACCGACTGTGAATTTTCATCGAAATCAGTGACAACAACGAAGCCGTGAACTGTTGTGTCACATCGTCAACGATCAAGATTTTCCCAAAGCGCACACCCAACTCAAGATTGTAAGTGAAGCGATCGTCGTTCTGGTTCAACACTTCGTGTTTTTTGTTTGCTTGTCCTGTCAAAAACTCAATAAGCCACTTTGAAGCACTTCCAGTTGGGTCAAGCAGCAAGGGAACTGGCGATGAGGCAAATGGCAAGTCAAGGAACTGGAAAGATTTAGAAAAACAATTAGAAAATCACTTTAACACCTTATGTTTCCTACCTTAGACACTAACGCGGCATTCTCAACCGACTGCTTATCAGATGACAGCCCCATGCTTTCCCAAACCAGCGTATCCTGGTCGGTATACAATGTCTCATGCAATTTGAATTTGTTGTGCAACAGTTCGTTCACATTTTGCACGAACGTCGATCGTTCTTCTTCAAGCATGTGTGAGAAGTGAGTCATGCTCATCGCAGTCATCCACGACTGCTTGTCGAGATTTTTTATTTCGCCGTTGATGTTCTCAAGTTCTTCAGTCCAATTGCTGTATTCTGAGCTAAGCTTGTCGACGAGAACTTCAGTTGACTTCAAAATGTTTCTCGTTTCTTCGAGTTTTATTTCGAGCACGGCCGCTTCTTGTGTGTATCCGTTGAGTTGCTCGGACAGTTCTTTGACTTTAACGTTGACATCGTCGATGCCTGATGACAGCGACTTCATCTGGTTCTCGGTTGACTCGAGATTCTTTTGTAGCTGCTGCTGTTCCCTTTCTAGTGGCCGAATGCTTTGCACGACCTTCGAATACTTGACACAAGCGACGACCCAAGAAGCAAGCGGAGCCGCAGCAGCTGATGCTCGTTTAGCGTTCTTGTAATCAAAAGACTCCATTTTCATTTCGATCAATCGTTCAACTTCGGCGCAGTTTTCAGGGCTGATCAAGCTCGGGTTCAATGATCGAATGTCTTCTTTTACACCGCGCTTAGCTAAAAACGACTTCATGCTGTTCCAAGACGTGTCGCGAATGCCCATCAATCTCAAAACGCCTTCGAGAATGTCTCGAATAGTTTCTGGCGGTGCACGAAGCGACCGAATTTCCGCCAAAGCTTCAGTTTTAATGGAACCAACAGCAACGCTGGCTTCTTTCAAAAGCGGCTCCACCAAACTCAGTTCTTGTTCAATTTCCAGCTTCCGAACTTTCAAAATATCGCCGTTTTCTTCGGTCTTCGATTTCAGCTTCATCATGTCAGTTTTCTGGTCGTTTGCGTTCTTCATCGTGTTGGAAATCATTTCGAGTGCCTGGTTTGCTAGTTGACGTTTCTCAGCTAAAGCTTTCTCCTTTTCCTTCGCATCATCCTTCAACTTTGCGACGTATTTGTAAGCGTCCGACAGTTTTTGGATCCCCGACTCGAGTTTAGCTTTGTGGTCCGACTTTTTTTTCTCACTTTGAGTGTGAACCAAGTAGTACGTCTTGATCAGCTGAATTGACCGTCTAGGCGAGTCTTGCCAAACTCCACAATCGTTGAAAACGTTCTCGAAATATTTAGTTGAAAAAGCAGCACGACTCGAGTACTTTGTCGTCACGTCGTTCTTCATTTGGCCAATGATTCCTTCGCAAAGCGTTGACTTCGTGTCAACAGAAATGTCTTGCAGCCAAACAAACTCAGTTTTAGCGTAGAGTGACTTGAAAGTCTTTAAGATTTCTTGGAAATTCGTTGACGTCGTTTCCAATGCAACGACCAAGTGCAGGTTTTTACGTACTCGGTTCAGAAAGAAAGTCACCAAACTGTCTTGAAAGCCTTCCAGCTGCGCCGCGCCTTTAAGCGAACTTGCGACAGTTTCCAGGTCGTCACCGTACAAGTTGTCATTGCTGAAGCCATCTTCGAGAATAGCTTCGCAGGTTTTCAGAATGTCGATCGCGTAGTTAATCCACACATGGTCAACATAAAGAACCGCGACCTCGTTCTCGAGTCCACAAGTCTGCATCGCAAGTTTCAAATCGTTTGAAAATTCGTTCACTGAATAGTTTCGGGTCACTTGCGGATAAAAGATTTTGATGTTCAGAATTGTGCAAGCAAGCACGACTGATTCGAATCGACCAGATCCAAGTTTCCCTGCAACACAAAGGTGTGCACCGGGTCGACTTAACGCGCGAACAATCGACGCCACAGATTTCATCAGTTCCTGAGTCACCGGCAAGTCGATAATGGCAGTTTCAGAGCTGCAAATCGGCAGATTCTTCTCGATTGTGTCTTTCCAGCCGTGCGAGTCAATCATAGTCAGTTGTAACGACTTTGCAGACGTCTGGATGAAGAAAGTTTCGTTTTTGTCAAACTTGATGCTAAAATATTTCATGTGGTTTTTTAAGATGTCACTGAAGTTCATTACGTGGTCGACTGCTTTCAAGCGATCACCGAAAATCCGAGAACATTCGTAGAAGAAGCCGAAAGCAAAGTTTTCAGGTGGATAATAGGAAAGCCCGACGATCCACTGTTCGATCATCTTCGGAGTAAATTTGTAGTGGTTGCTTAAGTCTTGTGAAAACTTTTGCTTGATCTCGTTGAAGATGTCGAGAATAATTTCCGCCAACTTTTCCTTTTTCACCGGGATCGAATTGTTTTTAAATTTTCCGTACGTGAAGCTCAAAAAATTGACGATGATGTTCAACATGTCGCTTTCATTGGGATAACTTGTCATGACGATGTTGCACTTTGAAACAAATCTCGGCGACAAATTTTGTTTGTTCAAATCAGTCAACGTCCCGCAAACTTGCAAGCCGCTAATGCTGACCCATTCAAGGTTCTCGCCATAAAATCCATTTCGGTTTATAAACTGCATCAACAGTTCGACTACTTCGCTGGTGCCCCAAGAATCAATCGGACACAAGTCGATATTCTTCATGAACAACACAAGACGAGACAGTTTTGGTTTGTACTCTTTGCCTCTGATACCAGATACGACCAAGCAGTTTTGCTTCAAAGTCTGCAAGATTTGGTTGGTGCTCAGTTGTGCGCTGCAGTTCACTGTCACCAGCTGATGCCCGGAAAATTCTGCAACAACCGAGTTGATCAGCAGGGTTTTCCCATTTCCGTTTGGCCCGACGATTAGAAATGACGGTCCAGGTCGGTCAGTGTTCTTCAAGACATTTCGCAGCAAATCGCAGCTGGATTTAACAGCTGCAGTCTTGAACAAGGTTGGTTTGTAGCTTTGATCAGTCAACGTGCTGTTGACAGTGTCATCGGTTGTGTAAGTGTCTGTCAAGTGGCGGAACTTGTTGTAGTAAAGATATTCAGCACTTAAAGGGTTGCTGATGTAAATGTTGTTTGTGTCAAGGATCTGGAACAATAAAAATCTTAAAAATGTAAACAGCACGGGTTGATCGAGTACAAACCGTGTTTGTGAACTTGTTTCGATCCTTTGCGTCGATCATTCCGTTGCAAGCCTTGACAAGTTCGACGACAAATTCATCTTTTGATTCAATGTTTGAAATCGCATTCAAAATACTTTTGACGACACTGATACGGTTGACCTTGGAAAATCTGTCAGTAAAAGAAGATTTAAGTCACGTTCAAAATGTCATAGTGCATTTACTTACGCATTTGAACATTTCTCAAACTCCGCTAAAATCTCGTTGAAGTATTTTTCCATAAAAAGCAGCATCGTGTCTGCGTTTGGCTGCACAGCCACCCACGGATCAACTAGCAGAATTGCTGGCAGATCTTCTGAACTGAACTTTATGATGCCCATTCGCGATATCGTTGCCGGTGATGCGTTTATCAAGTCGTGCGTCTCGAAAATGAAGTTCACGTTGTTGCCGAACTGGATTCTCCAGCCTGACGGAAGTGTCAGCAGTTTGTTGTCGTCGAGAACTGAATTCAGTGCTTCAATCCACTCGGGATCAACATCACCGTCGCAAATTATCCAAGATGTAATTTCCGGCGGTTCACTGTTGACGGCGATCGCTGTTTGAGTCAACACGCCGTCGTACCACTGCCTGGTGTTGGTGTCAAGGTGGCCCAGCAGTTGGGAACGATCCATTGACTTGGGTGAAATGATGTACGTTCGAATGGTCTTTGACATCGAAGTCAGAACTGACTTCAAAACAGAAATGACGGTGCTTTTGCCTGAACTCGGTGGCCCCAAAACTGCCACGCCGATTCTCTTTGTCAGCTGCTCATATAGTTCGATGCACTTGTCAACCTGGCGATCGTTCTTACTCAAACCCATGATTTGGAACGTCTCGAAGATTCTATTTCGGAACTCTTCGTTGACATCAGCGTTCAAGTTGGTTTGCGGAAAAACATCACTCAAAAGCATGTTAAATCGCTTGCAGTCCGCCATCGTTAGCTTCGACATGACATTTGGCTTAAGCGATTGAACGACGATCTCCAGTTCGTCTTGGAATGAAAGATCGTTGTGGGGAGATGACGTCACGTTCAATGATTTTCCACACGCACTCAAGACGGTTTTAAGCTCACGCAGTCCCCAATCATAGTGCCGCTGAGGTGACAGAAGTTTGCTGCAAATTGAAAATGATTAAAACTGTTTTGAAACTAAAGTAGATCACAAACCTTGACAAATCGAATAGTTCAACGATTCGTTTCCCAATCTCTTCAGCGTGCTTGAAACCTTCGATGAACAGCATGACTTTAGCGATCTCCTTCGGTTCTGGTTGTTGCATGACAATTGGTCTGAATAACGCCTGCAAATTCGATGGTAGCTGGTTCCTTCCGCCGTAATCTTCATCGGCTGGGTTGAGCGTAACAAAAACACAGGCATGTCGGTTCAATGGGATCTAAAATTTAAAAATTAATCATTTCTGTGTCTGACTTATGATTTCATCAACCACAACTCACGTCTTTGTCTAACAAGTGAACAACTTCTTGTTTCTCCTTCAACGCAACCTGAAGTGGCTGAATCAGCATCGCAATAGCCGATAAAGTTTCTTCCTGCAATCGATTGAACTCATCGAAACAAGCCCAAGCACCGCACCTTGAAATGCCAGTCAGAATCAAAGACATCGCAGAAGTGTCGATGTTTTCATTGCAGTTGAACACTAGAACCATTCGACCCATCATGGCCCCAAGTGACTTGACGCACTCAGTTTTTCCAGTTCCAGCCGGTCCGAACGGATTTCCACCCAAGCCCAGGTACATTGCCTGCGTCAACGTCAAGTAGCAATTGTGAGTCAGAGTTGTATACACGAGCTTGTTGTAGTTGCCTAGAAACTCGTAGGAATATTCGAACTCGGCGTTCACCACCTTGATCATGATAACTTCAGTTCTAGCGTTGAAGTAAAACTTGATCTGCTGCAGCCAATGCCAATCGTTCAAATTGGTCACGTTGTGTCTGATCAAATACTCAACGGTTGTGACGTGATGAACCATGTCGAAAAGCAATGCGCGAATCTTCAACTGCGTCAACGAGTTTTGCGCTTTCTGAAGCATCAAAGAGAAGTTACTGATGTCAGTCTTGAGATTCGTTAGAGTTGTGTGCAAACTCATGACCGAAATTGACTTCTCCAGCTTCGTCGTGAAGTTCACCGAGTTTATCAGACACAAAACTTGCATCGGGAACTTTTCAATCGTCTCCAGCGTCATATCATTGCGCTGATAGCAAAGCTTGATCAAATGCTTCAAAGTGGATTTGATTTCCTTGTCCAAAGTATTTAGCCAGACTTCAACAGCATCGTTGGTTAAAATTTCGTTTAAAAGTTGGACGTTGTCATCTTGTGAACTTTTGATGCTTTTAATTTTGGTGGTTTTGTCGACCGTCACTAGTTCCAGCTTGCTAACGCCTGTGAAAAGCTTTCCGATGTGTTTTTGAAGAATGTTTTCCTTGTTTGACTGACCCAAAATCTCCAGCAGGTCGTCGTCACTCAAAAAATAGAATCTTGGGAAAAGGTCACGCTTGCCAGTCATGTAGTTCGCCAAGGTGTTCTGGCAGTGCTGCAGTTGATTTAACAGCGATTCAATGATCATCTGGATGTTGTTTATCTTCCCCAGTGAAATCACTTTCGGGTTGCTTGCGATGTCTCTCATGATGTACCGAAAATCCTTGTCGATTCTGTGGAACGACGTATCGCCACTCCGCAAAGTTCCGTTGGAAAAAATCGGTTCCAAGTAGATCCACTTTTTCTGGATCTGACACAAATTGTTCAAAATGAAACTCAAAATGTTCAACTTGTTTTCCCAGAGTTCAATTTGATCGGTGAACGAGTCGATCGCTGCTGTGTTCTTCGCTGACTGCAGCAAACACTGATTGTCACCAATCTTGTTCAGCGCTTCTTGGAAATCTTTGATCAACATCAAAGTTTCGGTTTTGCTGTCAACGTGGGTGAAGAGTTTCAAGTTGGCGATGACACCCCATTGTTCAAGTTCGGTGATCGCTTGCCTGACAATCTGTTCTGAATACGCTTGATGAACAATGACTTTGATCTCGTTTGACTTTTCGGATAATCTCCCGGCGTATTTGAGAACATCGCACAACTTGATGTCGTGGTATGACTTCGGTGGCAAGTCAATGATGTTGAAAATGATCGCCCAATGCTTGTCACTCAGCGAATCCGATGTCAGCATCGTCAACGACGGCATAATGTTACGGTAGTTCTCAATCTGCTTCTTCAATCTCATCGCCGGGATTGAAATCATGTTGCCTGTTTGACCTTCCCACTTCGAGAGAAAATCAGCGAACACGTAAGGCTTGCGTCGGTAAATCGCCCATTCTTCTTGTTCAATGGCTTCGAATTCATTGAGATAGTCTTCAAAAATGTTCCACTGTTCACCATGCTTCTTGATATCGTCTTCGATATTCTTGAATTTCTCGCTGAGATCTTTCGTGAAGGTCGCGTTGAACTTTTCGCACTCGACACTGGAAGTAAAGTTTAGGTTTTCAACCTTAAATTAGCTTCATCATCATCTCGAACTTACATCAAATTGTCTCTTCTTTCGATGAACTCTTCCCACTGCCGCTTCCGATCCTTGAAAGCTTCAAAATCAGAGTCTGCGTTCGCTTCAAGATCTTTCAGCGTGTCTTCCCACTTGATCAAGAACTTTTCAGCGTCTTCGTTCAAGCCGGTAATCTTTCCCAGTAGACTTTCTTTGATGACTTCGAGTTGACCTTGCAGCAACAAGTGGTGATTTTCGATTAGCGGTAGAAGTTTCTCCCATTGCACAACCAAGGAGTCGAGCGAACCAACGGTCTCCTTGCACCATCCGGCTAGGCATGTGTTCTTGCTTTGAACACTTTTTAGCAACTCGGTCATCTAGAAAAAGTGAAAATGTTGATCAAAGACCTTTTATTTGCATGTTCACTCACCCTTGGCAAATCTTCAACAATTTTCTCATACTTGAAACTCGCCGAGATGATTCCAGTTTCGTCACCTGGTATGTGCTGCAAAACATTCAAAGCTGATGTGATGTATTCGTGCAATGTGGAGTTGTCTTCAAGAATTGATGATCGTAAGGTTATGGAAAGTGTTTCCCAGAAGCTTCTGGCAATGTATTCGATGTGTGATCTCACTGGTGCGACGTTAACCACGAAGCAGTCGATTCTTTCTTCTGAATTTTGGATCTTCGCGATTTTCTGGCTAAAGTTCTTGCACGATTTGAAGTTTTTGTCCCAATTTTCCCAAGAACTCAAGTGAACCTGGCAAAGATTTTCAATGTTGACGCATCCAATCGCCACCCAAGGCAGCCACAAGTCGCGAAACTCACAAAGTCTAGAGAAATTTCTCTCCGCTCGATCATAAAGTGACTTAAATCGCGATCGGTTTCGTTCAATCATGACCCGGAAAATTTGATTGCTGTTGTCAGAAAAGCCGTGGAAGTGCAGCGGCATTTCCACATACTTTCGCAACTGCGAATAGTACAGAAAACGGATTTCTTCGAGCGTCGGTCTGAACTGAAGCTGCTGCTGTCTGAACACGATGTCGATGTTGATGTCCGGCAATTTCTCTTTGCTGTCAATCAAGAAGAGAATCAGTTGATGTTCCAGCGCTTTATACAGCTGATAATCCCAGTGTAGCTTGAACAGCTGAAGGTTTGAGTAGCCTCTGCGTTCAAGTGTCGCGATCGAGTCTCTTAAAGTTTTCAGTTCTTCCTTCCAAACGTTTGACTGCTTCAGCAAGTCGGTACTCATCAGCTTGATGATCGATTTTTTCATGTTCTCGTGGTAGCCAGACAGCAAGTTGTTGTCTCTAGAAAGCGTGTTTATTGCGTCTTGCAGAACTAAAATGTATTTCTTAACTGACTCTTCGTCGTTCCACGAAACTGACTGACTTTTCACGAGATTCGACAGCTCCATAGCGTTTTTCAACATGATTGGTCGTTGACACGGGATGATGCGGTCGCCGATTGTGTTGTGAAAGTTTGAGATCTGCTGAAGGTTCTTAGCGTACTTGATGTACTTTCTTCCAATCGTGCCGTACTTGATCAGTTCATTGGGGATGTTATTGAACCCAAAATTCTTCAAGTAACGGATGTCTTGGCAGAAAATCAATAGCTTTGGGTTGTAAGTTACCGTCATCAGCTGCCGATCCTTCTTTTCAAACTTTACAACTGGTTCATTGTCCTTCAGAACCAATTCTCCACTCACAACTGACGTCATCGACTGTTCACACCACTGGTCAAAGTTCTGTTTCAAAGTCGACTCCATTTCAGATTGAAACTCATCCAAGTTTTTGCGAAGTTCTTCGAAGTCGTCACGATCGTACAGAACGCTTTTGGAGATCTGGTTGACTTGTTGGACTTGGTATTCAATTATTTTCAGCCACTTGATCTCTGAGACAAGCATAGACACGTCTTCATCATCGTCGTGTGGGCTTTTCTTGCTGTCAGCCAGCGCTTGGTTCAATTGGACAACGAAAGTCAGCACAGCTTGGTGAAGGTGGTCGCATTCAATGCGCAACGTGTCTTTGATTCTCTGCCGCTTCAAAATGTTTTCGTACTTCGAAAAGATGTAAATAACCTGCCGCGGGTTGTTGATCGAGCTCTGAATCGAGTGTTTAATGTTCATTGCGATCTTCTCGTCGATGTTCGACAACGACTGTTCAAACTTGTTCTTAGCTGTGTTCCAATATTTCTCGCCGATAGGCGTCGTGTCAAAGATGTTGATGTCTCTGAAGCTATAAAAGTAATCGCGGGATTTCACATCGATGCTGTCGTCTTCGGAGCTTAAAAGCGAAATTTGCTTGTGGACTTGCTTGATATCCAGGATTTCTTCAACTCTCAACTTGAATCTTGTCATCAAGCTTGGAATGTACGGGCTTCCAATCCACCGATGCTGCTCGCAGTTCGTCCAAAACAGCCGTGTAAGCGAGTCACATATTTGAATCCAATTGTTCACAATGTCCATGACATGCCCGATCAGTTCATTCAAGTTCATCGAACTCGAACTCCAAACATCGTCTTGTTGGTTCATGTCGTCAACGCAACAGCTAACAATCATAGACGACAGCACGTCTATAATCGAAACCATTCTGTTCTGCGGGTACTGGTAGTGTTGTATCCGCCATAACTCATCCAAGATGTATTGCGTTCGATCCATCAAGTCTTCGACATTTTTGACTTTCTGCGTTGATTTTAGCTTCATAAAGTCCGTGATGATCCCGTTGAGGTTTTCTAAGTGACCACCAAACAACCTTGCCGCTTCTTTGTCAGATTTTGTTGCCGACTTCTCGCCCTTTTGCTTCCAGAAGTAGATCTCGTCCTTGATTGACACAATGCCGGTCTCGGCAACCCCCAAAGATACACTTAAATTTGTTTGCAAATTCTCGATTAGGTTTACCAGCTCAGGTGAACACTCGTTTTTCTGAAATTCGGGTCGAAAAGTCAAGAAGAAGTTCAAGTCAAATCTGAATGACTCACATTCAAAGCGTTCGGCACAAAAATGGACGAAATGGAATTGTAAATCGATTTCACAATCCCACCTTCCAACGTCAGCATTCCCAAATCAGGTCTCTGCCCTGCGGTGTTCCCATTAGAATCAAATTTTTGATTCTTGTAGAACAAAAGAACGTTTTGGTACTCGTTCGGGATCTTGTTCTGGAACTGAATGGACTTCCTGGTGTCATTGAGTGACGCTGACAGCACTCTTTGGCTGTCGTTCTCGAGAAAATCTCTTACATAAGAATCGTCGAAGGCTTTTTCACTTTGGTTCAAGTTGAAATAGTTCGCTGTTGACGAAACATCGATCACTGAAGTTACAAAAGAAGTCTTCAAACTTTCAATCTCACCTGAAGTGTTCAAGATGAACCCTATTTGATCCATTTCAATTGACTGAACTTCACCGAAGGTTCTCGAAAAACTTTCCCGATTTGTTTGGTCAGTTTGGAAACTTTTGCCATGCCAACGAGACAGCGGTTACAAGGTCGCGAGTTTTGGTGTCGTTTCCATAGCGATGAGCGGCGGTTTGGCGCGAAGTGTGTTCAAACAAAAAACGAGCAAATCACCAGAAACCATGCAGCGTGTTTGAATTGCCTTCATCAACAGAGAATTCGGGATGTTGGTGCGAGGGGGTGGCGCATGCGCTCTGTGCCAAAAGCACGTTTTTCTTATCACTGCACAAATTTTACTCTCTTTCTCTCGAATTTTCTCAGTTGTTGTGCTGTCGCAAATGGATTTTTCCAACTACGATTTTTTTCTGTGATACATTTTACATTTTGAAAAATTAATTTATCGAGGAAAAGTGTAAAATTTTTGATTGAAATTGACAGTAATTGAAGGATAAAGTGGTGGCAGACAATTGAAGATATAAATAAAAGTAAAAATTATTGCGAGCGAGTGAAAATCACTGAAACAATAATGAAACTGAAAAAATTCGAGGAAAATTGTGTAAAGTTATGTGGAAATGGTAAATAAGTGGTGTTGTTAGAGAAATCCAAACAAAAATGACGCAAATCCGAGCCCAAATACTTAGGAAGTATTTGTAAAAATGGAGAATTGAACAATCAAACGTTGCAATTTTATCGATTTTTCATCGCCCCATCCTTGCACAAGGGAGTCTCACAGTCAACACACAAAATACAACAACAATTCGCATCATCTGCGTTCATGGAGAGCGATGCACATTGTGTTTGAAAGTTATTCTCGAATTTGCTAACTTTCTTAAGATGAATAAATGATTCAAAAGTTCTTCGAGCAGTTCCATAACAAATTAGAACAATTAATTAGCGACAAGTGGTGCGGGTAAAATGATATCGAACCAACAGCAACAACAACAACATCAACAATCGAACACATTAGAAGTCGCTAATAATTCTTTGCTGGTATCCAGTGGAACGTCCGAAGAGCTGAACTTCACAGCCTTCATCGATCTGTGTCGGTTTTGTTCCATAAAAATGGGACCGAGATTGAATCTCTTTGAAAAAGAAGCCGAACAAAGACAATTATTATTCAAGATCCGGACAATTTTGCCGATTGCAATTGCAAAGGAAGACTTTCTGCCAAAAAAGGTGTGTGAGAAGTGCGTGAACAAAATCGAACAGTTTTTCGACTGGCGAACGAGTTGTGTGCAGACGGAGAATATTTTTAAGAATTACGCCGAGTCTATGAGGAACGTTACAGCGACGATTAACTTCCAGGTGAGATTGTGGGAGTGACATTGGGCAGGGCTGAAACAAGATCCTTGCGTGGCCCTGATAGAGACCAGGTTCATGTTTTAGGGTTAGAACATTCACAACCACGGATTATTTTATAAATTCGTTCAACAGCGTTAGGGTACGAAGCTTTTCCAGTCTATTCAGCTATCAATCATCAGAACTCTTTAAAAAAGTTTAAAAATATTGATAAAGAAACATAAAAGATGAAAAAGATGAAAAATTTTGATGGAAATTTAAAAAAAGATTAGGATGAAGAAAGCTTATAAGCTTTGTACCCTGAAAACAGCAGGTGTGAAGGTTTGACTGAGTTTTCAAACACGTACATTGGCAATGCGTCAACTAGGGACTAGTTGACTAACCTAATCTATGACGAATAAAACCCATTTGATCGATTTGATCGACTGTATCCAAGAATTTGATTGATTTCTCGACTTTTTTAGGACGGCACCGTCAATATAGACAAAATGACCCCAGCGCAACGGCACGCCTACGTTGACGCTCACATGACAGTTCAACAGCACATTGCACAGGCAAATGCTTCCTTTCAGCCACAGAACTCAACACTGCGACAGGTCATTAAGGAAAACGATCAACAAAACCTTCATCAAACGTCGCAAGGCTCCGTTATGACTGCGGTGTCTTCACAGCAGCATTTTACGACTAGTTTGAAAATACCACAGATCTCTTCGAGTACTTCGCAGGGTTCAGTGACTTCTACATACACGACGGTTCCTGATGATGGCCTCGGTTACGACAATGGCATTCGAGTGCTTCAAAGCATAGGCAGTTGGACGACTGACATTCCGCCAAACATCCCTCGACCAAATTTAATTCCATTCACCGAACCGTACGTTGAAGGCGGATCGCTCAACCCGAATAGCCGGCAGCAGCACCACCATCATCACACCACCAAACACCATTCGACCGGCTCAAGTTCGAGGAAAAGTCGAAGCAGCAATTCAAACGCCCCGAAAGCCTTCGAGTGCACAGTATGTGGGAAGGGACTGGCAAGAAAGGATAAACTCACAATTCATCTTCGCATCCACACAGTGAGTTGTAGTGTCACCGCCAGAGACAGCTCCATGACGTCAAACATTGAAATATAAATCATTTCAGGGGGAGAAACCTTACATTTGTGAAGTCTGCGACAAAGCTTTCGCCAGGCGAGACAAACTAGGTACATTGTTTTAACAGTTTAAGTGGTCGTTATTTTGAAAACACTTTTTAATGCGATCTTCAATGCCACACAAAATCAATATCAAAACTTTAAACATTTTCTTTTAGTGATTCACATGAACAAATTCAAGCATCTGACGCCAACGAACATCGCACCATTGGGGAAACGACACAATAATCTTGCCACTTTGATAAAAAAGGAAGAACATCAGCAGCAACAGCTACAACATAAGGCTGTAATTATCACACACGAAGCAAAAGTCTTACCATCAAACGAACACCATCAGCAGCAGACGTCGCAACCCTTCCAACTACACCATCAGAACTTGAGTCAAAGCATGCCCTCGTCGGGTTTGAATACGATAACACACACCATTAGCTCCCAAAACCATCATCAGCAGCATTCGCACCAGCAGCCAACGACTATCACGAACATCGGTCAGCAGTTATGGACCTGCGAGCTGTGCAATAGAATTCTGCCAAGCAGAGAAGAATGGACCGCGCATGCAAAGGCGCACATGGAGGTAACCGACTTGAAACCGATTAAACTCGATTAATTCATTCCGAATCGTTAAATTTCAGTATTGACACAGCCAAACACCCGCCGCAACCCACTCGAACGCTTTAGCCACAACCACCCAAGTTTATAGCAACAATTTAGCTACAGAATCTCAACACTTGAATTACATAATTTTAGAAAACAACAATTATCGCCCGACCAGCGTCGCCAACTACATCGAAGAGGTTTGTCAAGTCGTCTTTGCCGTCTAACCGCCTTGACGTCTTTATTTGTAGGTCATTCCAATGCGAGATGACTCGGTGATAACCACGCTGCACACATCATCAACCGCTGCGACGTCGAATCCACCGATTTCCTCGTCATTAACTTCCCAATGCATTCTTTGCCGGGAAATTTGCTTGAACAAAAATGACTTGATTCAGCACTTGCGCAACCATTTAGCCGATGATAATAAGACTTACGTATTAAATAGCAGCTCCAATATGACAATTTCTGCTGCTTCAGGTCACGACGCAACAGCGACCACAATCACTGTTCCCAGTTCACTCGTTGATCTGCTGAAGTTGGACAACAAAGAGTTGTGCGCGTAATGAGATGTCTTCGGAAGTAACTTGCGCGCGCACTCAGCTCACGATTGCATGCACTCCAGTTCAAGTTCAAAGGCGACTCTACGTAAGAGGCTCGGAAACTGGGCATTCCTGATCTGGTTACATAAAATCATAGAAAGCTACCAGCTGCTAAGCCATGTGCGCATTAGGAAAAGCATTCTCCACACCTACTTTTTCCTTCCTTTTTCCCGCTTTAAATAATCTGTTGGAAAGTATTAATTTTAAATGTCGGTCGTCACGTCACAGAGTTATCGCTGACGATATCTTCTGAGCAGCCGTGCGCCGCGATTTTATCACTAGAGCAATGCGAATCCTGAAACTCACTAAGCAGCAAGCCAAAAATAATCAATTAAATTGACGTCACTAATTATGAAACGATAGCATGCATTTACGTGTTGTATATAGTAATCGGATGTAACATGTTTCCAACAATTGGAAGAAGTAATAAAAAATGACTTATCAAGAAAAACTCGTTTTTGCGTTTGAGTTACAGTTAAAGTGATTCAGAAATATTGTTTTGCACATTGTTTTGATTTCTCATGTCCGAAAGCAAAGAGGTTCGACTCGTTAATCATTCATTCGCTTTCAAATTTTCGGTTTCCTTGTATCCATTTGTGGGGGAGGGAAAGCACTTTAATAACTCTGTGTTGTGTAAAACAATTTTATGATCCGAAGTTTACGACGAAGCTAAAGAATTCTGTTGGTAAATCTTTACTCGACATATCAATGGAATTTGGAGGCGTATAAATTTGTTTTATTTGCAGAATTTAATATCGATTGAATGATCCAGGGCACAAATCATGAAAGATCCATGAAATCCACAGTGAAAGATGCAACTTTCAGCAGATTTAAGATTGTCTGACTTGCTAGAGCTTAAAGTTGTGGAATCATGTAAAACATTTTACTCAATTTATCAGCCGGTGACCAATAAGTTTTTATCGTAATGAGCTTAGTTTTCCCAAATTGATTTCACTCCGCTCGTAATCTCAATGTTTCTACGACACTTAGATTCCAAAAAAATAATTTTAAAAGTGCGGAAACAAGAAAAACGAACGAGTTACAAAAATGACGAACAAATCTGCACATAAGGTGTGTAAAAGATAATAATTTTGCACCAAAAATTATCATTATTTAACATGGTTAACTTTTACAAGCCTAAAGACTTTTAAAATAGGATATAAATATTGAAAAACTTTTCACCGGAAAGTGAAACTGAAGTGAGTTATGCGATTTCATGAAATTTAATGTTGAATTTGATTAAATTAAGAGGTCTGTGAGAAGGTAGGCGAGCCAAGAAGTTCATAAACACCGTATGGAACGAGTCGCTATGCCTCATCGTGTGGTGGTCAGTGGTATGAAAATGATTGGATTGATCCCAAACCAGCAGAAGTGCAATCAATTGGACTGTTGTCGACGACAAGCAGAGATGAAAAGCATATCATGTTCAAAGCCAATTAAATTGAAGCACTTTAATGGATCAATTTTTATGTCGTTGATTTAAAAAATGCGAGAAACATGAACAAAATGGTGTGATTACACTGGAAATCGAAGTAATTTCTTCCGCGACGCTATTTTACTGTTCCTAGTGGAAAGCTGTAAAAAAGACGCGTTGTTTCCACCAGAAAAATGCAATTCCACAAAAAGTTAATGATGTTTAATGTACCAGCGTCTTCGGAGGCCAAAGCCACGTCAATTTCCTTTTCTCGATGTTTTGATTGATTGATTGATATGGCTTTATTGTTGGCGCTATTGTCCGGTCCCCATC
>JPYR01000916.1:0-13155 GCA_000775305.1 Belgica antarctica
CAGCGAGAACCAAAAAAATCATAAAACGAACACTCAGGGACCGTAAATGAGTTTATATGAGATCGTAGCGCGTAGAGATGTGAAACTGAAACTTTATTTCATTTAATAAAACTTTATGATTCCATCTTAATTAAGAAGCTGGGGGAAAAATATTGAATTTTATGCAATTTTGGTCACGCTGTCTTCGCGACTGCACCGTCAAATCAGACTTGATTTCACCGGTTTATTACGCTCAAATCCATTAAAGTTTATTGCTCAAAAGAAGTGACTTTGGTAAATGCTAATTTTCTGTTCATTCATTGACTCTCGCTCAAAACATCCAGCGATTGGATTGCAATAATCGTCAAATTTAATTAATTCGAGTCGCTAGCGTTGGCGATCGAGGGAAAAGAAGTTGGAAATTAAAGACGATGACACACCTACAGCGTTGAATTGCAAGACGGAAGATTGCATCGACTTCATGTTCGGCTGGTTGAAAGAGGTTAAAAGCAGTTGCGGTGGAGATGAAGGAAGAAATTCCAAGCAACACAGGGTTTTGAAATTTTTTAAAAGTGACCAAAGAGAAAAAATCAAATTTTTTAAGTAAATTGATCTGTTTTTAAAATTACAAGCTTATGAGCTTTTAGCATAGAGTTTCATTTGAAACAGTCCATGAAACATTCACACAATTCCATTCCCTAACAACCACCACTTAGCATTCAAAACGATCCTTAAAAACAACTGCAACTTAATTGCAGTTCCACGAACTCTTCACACGAATTTTTCGGTCTAAATTGTTCATCCAAGTTTTCAAATTGCTAAGCAATTCCGACTTCCCGAGGAAAACTGAGAACAAGGCGATAGTCATTAAATGCCGAAGCATTTCATTAACGAGAACTTGATTCTTATCACCGGAATGATACAAAATGATCATTACGCTTGTTAAAACAAAGACGATCATCAACTTAGCAGCCATCAACCGCAGAATGTCTTGTGTAATTTCGGGCGAGGTAGAAGATAAATTTGTTTCGGCTCATTAACTTGTGCCACCGATGGTCGGCATCTTAAATTCTCACATTCATTTCCGAGACATTTACCAAGTCCGACTCAGAAACGAGTACAATTGCTTGCGAGAAACCGATCCAACATGCGAGATAAGATGAAACAACATTTTTAACCATAAAGAAGCTCATAAATTAAAGATATTTTCACATTCGCCGGCTCTAAATGTCAATTTTATCAGGAAGTTCATCAATGAGGGGATTAAAAATTTAATTCCCACTAATAATTTTTTTATTAAACTTCTATTCGCAAACCCAAACGAGGTATTAAGTTAATTAATCCAAGTGATTACCGCGAATTGCGAAACTTTTTATTATGTTTAAATGTCGTTTGATTTATTTTAATGGCTCAATTAATTGAAGCAGCACATTTAATAAAATCACTGAGTAATTGTGAGAAGCCTGGCATGTGACAGTTACAAACACCATTGTTAATTGGCACAGAAACTTGTCGTTTTGACTTGGAAGAAACATTTTAGACTGTTAAGGAAAATACTGAATTTTTTTGATTTGGAAACGTTTGGACACAATTACAACAAAAGTGTTCTAGTTTCAACAAATTCACTTGAATTTTTAACTGAATCACTGCAAATTAAAACACCAAACAAGTTCTCCGGCTACTTAACTTCAGTTTGTCTTACAAAACCACTCAATTCTCGTCTTTCTTCAAACTTCACTTCTCAAATTGTTCGAAGAGACATTCAGAACTTTTTTCCGTGTCTGATCGTGATTGGAATTGAAACTCGAAATTATGCAAATCTGCAGTACTAAAGGTTTCATTTCTCGCACAAAACCAACTGCAAGAACAGTTAAGCACCACTCGTTGTTGTGTCTGGATCGGTTGAAATGTTAAAGTCAATTTATTTTGTGATTTTCTTACTCGGAACGGTTTGTGGAAAAAGGAATCCAATTTCGTTCTATGACTTGAAGTCGAAGAAAGTTCTGAATCCACCGATAACGACGTCTCTGGCCAGCTCTGAAAATGACTCATTCAACATGTCAAGCGTCATCAATATTCGACTGCCTTTCATCGGACAGCCATGTAAGTGGTAATCGCTGCATTTATCGGCATTCCAATCATCTCTCTTGACAGGTGCATGCGAATCTTTAAACTGCGGCTGCTGTGCCGGAATGATGATCAAGCAACTCAACTTCGATCAAAAGAGTGAGTTGGCGTGTTTGAACGTTCGCGGTTCATGAACTTTGAAACTATTTGCAGTGTGCATGAACTTCACTTACGATCCGATGGCTTTCGCGATAAATATGGATATAAATATGAATGAGAACAGCGTTTACACCAATATGGTCTCGGGAAGAGACCCGCCGCCACTTTGCATCCCGGTTCCACTGCCGGGTGAGTTTTGAGTTGCAATTTTAGAGGTGGAATTTGGAAAATCTTTTTTGTTTAGCACCTTTGCCGATCCCAATAGAAATGTGCGTCAAAGTTTTCAACATTTTCACGCCAGGCTCGAATTTGCACATGTGCATGGACCTCATGGCAAGAGTTCAAATGTCTCCGATTCTGGTAAGCAATGAAGCTTCAATTAAAATCTAACTTTGCTTATCAACTCGTTTTTCAATCTTCACTAAACAGATTTTGCACTTCGACTGCATGCGATTCGGTCAAGACGAGTTCGCATTCTTGAAGCCTGATGATAATGGAGGCTTAATGGGTGTGGAAATGCCATTGGAGATGCCTGCTGAAGTGGTGAATGGTACGATGGTGGTCTATGATCCCGTGTATGAGAATAAGAACGCAACTCAAGGTTGACTGAGGATGGAATTATTTCAGAATCATAAATGAATTATTCTGTACATACATTAACCACTTAATTGAAATAAAAAATACAGATTCGTTTATTGTTTCAATTCAATTTTATATTTTTATGCAATGTTGAGCATACATACATTAGTGCAGTAATTCTTTAAAGGTTTCTAATGTCATTTTACTGCGTACTTAAGCAAAGCATTCAATAAATATCATCAATCGTCGTCTTCTTCCCTATTGATTCCTTCTCAAAAAGCATTTTCATGGTGATGCATGCATCGATGCGTTTGAATAGTTACGCAGATTCATTAAGATATTTTATTCCACTCGAAGCATGATTCAATTAATTTTCATTTATAATTCTCATAACTTATTAAATTAATTAATTAATTAATTTATTTCTCAATTGTTTAAATCCATTTTGACACTGCCAGTGTTATTTGTTCATTCCACGGTTCCGATTCAAATTTTATCTCAAGAAACTGGTGTCTTTCTCGTTACATCCTAAAGAAGGTGGAAAAGCCAGAAGAATATTGCGTAAAGTAGACGATGGCAAGATCGAATTAGAGAATTTGATTGAAAACAGACGAAGCACGTTCGACAGTACAGATCTCAGGCTGTGACTTGGGAAATTCCCAGAAATTCGAGCTTAGAATTTGATGCTAATTAGAATGAAGTAAGTTTGATTGTAAGCCATCTATTGCAAGCCGGGACGCAGAAATTTCGGGGTCGGAGCTCGAGACATTCTCGGTCCGTTCCCCTCAAAAGCTTGCACTTGTATCAAGTAAACACAAAATCACACTCCATGGCATGTTCAAGACGGCCCACGGATTGGTCTAGACGGCTTCGACAAAGTTCTTGTTGTTATGACAAAATTTTGGCCCTTTGGATTTGCACTGCAAAAGCTGCTTTTCTTTTGTTTTAGCGAGACTAAATTTAGATATTTTTTTTTGTTTGTTTTGCAAACGAATGAATTCGCCTTTAAAATGGTTTCACACTTTGTTTTTATAATTGTAAGGAAAGAAAAATATAATTGATTCCACTGGTTGGCCCGATACTCTCCTTCAGTATTGGTGGAAACACAGCTTAGCGGCACTCCCAAATCTTTATCGTCTGATCCACGCTGCCGGAGATTACGAACGGACTTGATTTATGCATGTCTGAAATGGAAATTTCGCTCAACATTAGCGACGTCTATAAACCTACGGCTTCGTTTGTGCATCGCGTGCAAGGTTTCGATCCAATTCCAAGTCGTGGAATTCCCCGAGAAGCATGTTCAAGTCACTCTTCTTGTTTTCATCGACTTTTTGCCTAGGAATTTCCACCTTGCACCATATCAACTTAGAAAATTGCAACCAACTCACCGAGAGAAGTACAGAAGTGTGCATGAGCATTAAGTGTCTTCAAGCATCGTTTGTTGCGGATATCCCAGACTCTAATCGTTTTGTCATCACTCGCCGTCAACATATATTTGCCGCCGGGATGGAAGGCGATTCCGCGCACCCAGTTATCGTGACCATAAAGTGTGAACAAGCACAAGCCGGATGTGACGTCCCAGATCTTGATCGTCTTATCGCGCGAACCCGACGCCAAGAACGGGCCTTGGTGTGCACCTTTCTTGTTGTCAGATCCAGCAGCCTCGTTAATAGCTGACGACGCTGTTTCTGGCGCCCAGGCAATGCATTCGACGGTGTGCTCGTGGTCGCGCAACTCAATTTTTGATTCTTTGGAATTTATGCACCAGATGCGCACTGAGTGGTCGTTGCTGCACGAAGCCATCAAAGATCCATCCACGTTAATACGAATCATGCGGACCCACTCGCGATGTCCGGTGTAAGTCTTCACGCAATAGCCGGTCGAGACCTCCCACATCTTGATGGTCTTGTCTCGTGATGCGGAGAGCAGAAAGTCCCCGGCAGGCACAAAAGCGACCGACGACACGTTGTGATCGTGGCCATGCATGGTTTTGATGCACGTGAACGTCTGCTGGAAATCCCATAGCTTAATGGACAAATCTGAACTGCATGACGCTAAAACGAGATAAGGAAGGTGTGATAATTCTGTGTTTACGAAAGTTCAAGTTTGCAACGCGTTGGCATTTTCTTATCGGCTTACCCAATAACTTTCCTTGTCCATCGAATGCAATGTCTTGAACTGAATCCGTATGTCCCTTCAGTGTTCGCTCAAACTCGCCCGTTTCGAAGTCCCAAACCTTAATAGAAGCGTCTTCCGAAGCAGACACCATCACGCTGAAGATGGGATGAAAAATCACACGGTTCACTGTTGCGCGGTGGCCTGTGAGCTTAAACTTTTCTGGATGTCGCGGAATCCATTCCGTTGGAGTTCGCTTTGCTTTCGTTGGTGCGCCCTCAACTAATTCTTTCTCAGTCTCGCTCAATTTTGACTCCAGCTCCATGACTTTCTTCTGCAGCCGGATGACGGATGTCCACTTTTTCTCAAGCAATCCGCGATACTTGCGGTCGATCTCGGTAGGCACCTCAGCCTCTTTGCGGAAAACTTCAAGCGCTTCACTGTAGCCATTGCTGTCCAAGTAGTCGGCGATCGCTTGGTTACTAAAACGATACAGGAAAAGGGAGATTCGGTTACAAGGAGGATCGCCGGCGTAATTGGGATTCGCGAGCATGACGTCAATCAATAGTCATATGATAGCATTGAGCGGTGGCGGATATCGTCATCGGGACATGCGCGGTGCAGGAGTTGTGTGAAGGAAATGTTGAAGTTCACCGGCGGTGTGTTTTACGTGAATGGCTGACTATTGTTGTTGTGGGTGGAGGCAAAGGTCACCCTAGCTGATGACAGCCGCAACGAAGTGACACAAATGACCTGTTCCACAAACCAAATAGATCGAGACATCGACGGCGAGATTGAGGGAAGCCGTGAAAGTGCGTTCGGGAAGCACAAGAAAGATTTCTTCTATCTTGGCACACCTCAGACGGTCTCTGTACTAAGCACTTGAAGTCGCGACTGATTGATGATCTCATGCTTTCAAGACGGCGGCCTTTTTGACAATGTTTATACTTACAGCTCTTCGCGCTGCCGTGTCGACAATACCATTTTCATGCTCTGAGAACCTCTCGACAGTCAAAGGAAATGACTTGATGAAATTTACAGCACTTCTCTTGCCAGATCCAGCTCCGTGTCAAAGTCTATATTTACCGAGAACGAAAGAAGAAGAACCAACATCAGTATTTAGTGTGACACAGGCTTTACAAAGTTAAAATTAAAATTCAATGTCATCAGGCGCGATAATTATGCAAATTCCGAGATTCACTTTCAACCGCGGCCTGCGGAATTCTTTTCTATAACGCGAGTTTCTTCACTTCTGTTACGCTTTCAAGTTCAAGCAGAACTAACAAAGTCCCGTTGATCTGGATTATGGTTCAATAGCATCGCGCTCCGCACTAAATTACAGGTGATAACAATGGAATCGTGAAAATATCGACAGCCACCAATCAAATGTCTCTTTTCGCGTGATTTTGAATTTCCTCATTGACCAATATGGGCAAACACTTTAGTTTTGTTTTGTTGTAGACTCAATTGCGTCATTCGCATGGAAACAAGAAGTCTTGTGTCGCTTTGACTCAGCGAAGGGGTCTAATTTGAATCTGATTTGGTATTTTCGTTTTGTTTTTGTAGTCCGGATGATTTACAGGTTCTCGTTTTGATATGAAGAACAGGTCTCGGTGACGACGGAGACTAAAACTGGACTTCCAGCCACAAGAATCGATGAGAAATTCAAAAGTCTGGCGAAAATTTTATCGATTCGTCGTCTTTCTCATTTCAAAGTTCAAATCACTTTAGTGGCACTGATCGAGCCTCTAGCTTGATGATGCACAGACGAGCTCCACCGAACGAGTCAGCGCAATTAATTTAATACGCTATTTTTCAGCGAATTTTCTTTATGCGAATTTCGACATTTTTGGCCTCTGCGCGACCCTTCAGCGCGGTTCTCGACACTTTCGAGGATCCACTCACTTCTCACTATGCTGTCGTGCGGTTTTCGGTGCTCATAAGCTGAGATGAGTCCACCAAAACACAATTTTCAAACACTTTTCAAAGCTCGTATTGAGTCACAATTATGCTTTCGAGGGGCGGACAATCAAGACCGTGTTAAATTACGTTCGAAAAATTCAAATCGAAGCTGCGTAGAGTTGAAACTGACCTGACGACGGTGATCAGATTGCAGAAATATAGTTGACCTGGAGTTGGAATGACTTAATCTCGCTTAATTATTCACCAAACTTGCTTTTAGAAAATAAATGTCGCTGGTGATACCGTGACGACTGCTTTGTTTTAACGATTTTTCAACGACTAAAGTCCAATCCACGTGAATGATGCGATTTCGAAAACAAGGGGCGCGCTATTTGTTGAAGAAAAACTTCGCCGAAAAATTTATTTTCCTTCAATTTTAATATATTTACGGCTGATAACAAGCGACGACTCAGTTTCTGTTCTACTCAATCAACACTCAGCAAACCAAAAGAAGGTAAAACGGTGTCAAAATGTCCGCCTACGTTGCTGTACGACAAATTTTGAGTCCGGGTGAGTTTCTTGGTTATTTCTTGCCTTCCTTTGTTATTCAACATTTCCGATTTCGCAACTTTCACAGGATTTCGGTCATCTTTTAAACAGTTCCTGCAGTGCTCGGCGACACGTCCCGCATCCAGCCCGTTCGTCATCTCCCAACGATTCTACGCAGAGAAGAAGGTTTTCCAACGAAACAAACCTCACTGTAATGTCGGTGAGTAGGAAAATGCAGTTTTTGTGGCTGCCAGTGCATAACGACACCTCATCTGTCTTTTCAGGAACAATCGGTCATGTCGATCACGGCAAAACCACATTGACAGCTGCCATCACAAAAGTCCTTTCCGACAAGGACTTGGCCGAGTCCAAAGAATACAGCGACATTGACAATGCACCGGAAGAGAAGGCAAGAGGCATCACCATTAACGTTGCTCACGTCGAATACCAGACAGAAGGCCGCCATTACAGCCATACTGACTGCCCCGGTCACGCTGATTACATTAAAAACATGATTACAGGCACAGCTCAGATGGATGGTGCAATTTTAGTCGTCGCCGCTACCGACGGTGCCATGCCTCAGACTCGCGAGCATCTCCTTCTGGCTAAGCAGATCGGAATCAACCACATCGTCGTGTTTATTAACAAAGTGGACGCTGCTGATCAGGAAATGGTGGATCTTGTCGAGATGGAAATCCGTGAACTCATGTCCGAGATGGGATATGACGGAGACAAGGCACCTTTCATCAAAGGCTCAGCTTTGAGCGCACTCGAAGGCAAGAATCCAGAAATCGGCGAGAAGGCCATCCTTGAGCTTATGGCCGCGATCGACTCCTTTGTGCCTACACCAGTGCGTGAGCTCGACAAACCATTCCTTCTGCCCGTTGAGAACGTTTACAGCATTCCTGGACGAGGAACCGTTGTCACCGGTCGTATGGAGCGCGGAGTGTTGAAGAAGGGCGCTGAGTGCGAGTTTGTCGGCTACAACAAAGTCATCAAGTCTACCGTAACTGGTGTCGAGATGTTCCACCAGATCCTCGAAGAAGCCCAGGCCGGTGATCAGCTCGGTGCCTTAGTTCGCGGTGTCAAACGTGACGACATCAAGCGCGGCATGGTCATGTGCAAGCCAGGCACAGTCAAAGCCAACGACCAGATCGAGGCTCAAGTTTATATTCTCAGCAAGGAAGAAGGCGGTCGCCATAAGCCCTTCACCAGCTTCATCCAACTCCAAATGTTCTCGAGAACTTGGGATTGCGCAGCTCAAGTCGTAATTCCCAACAAGGAGATGGTCATGCCCGGTGAAGACACAGCGTGAGTTTGAAAGAAATTTTATTTTATACTTTTTTACTTATCAAAATCTTCTGTTTTCAGTCTTAATCTTAAGTTAATTCGCCCGATGGTCCTTGAACAAGGTCAACGCTTCACTCTGCGTGACGGAAACATCACTCTCGGCACTGGAGTCGTCACAAAAGTACTTCCATCGATGACTGAGAAGGAGCGACTTGAGCTGACGGAAGGCAAGAAGGCGCGAGAAAAGAAAGCCAAGGTTTAATCTAGACGCACGTGATCGATGACTTTATTTGTGTAGATTCGTAGAGAAATTAATTTGAAGACAAATTTCATCCTGCGCTGCATTAACTTTCACCCTTTCGTATTTAAAACTATTCTCTTGTCGTTTCTTAATTTCCTGGTAAGAAAAACTGGAAAACATAGAAGAAAATAAAGCCAATGAATTAAAGGAAAAATTGAGCCGCGCGCCTTCGGGATTTTCTCTTCTTTTCAGTGTCATCGCGAAAACTATCTCACCGGAGATTTTTCTCAAAAAGAATTTCAATTCGCGTGGGAAATTAGAGAAAACTTTTGAGTCATTTGTAGCGCAATTTTCAATCGATCAACATGAGGCTGGAAAACTTCCTTTGGTTTTACGATCTAGAAATTGGTGGAATCATCATTGGCTTCTACCATCTGATAATCTACTGTCTTCTGGTGATTGCTGCGATCATTTCGTTTTTCGTTGCCCCACTTTACTGTGAGTTAAAAATAGATTTGAGTTTACATTAAATGACACAACGGCGTCGGATTACAGATCCAGATACGAATCTGATCGTTCTTGCTGTGGGAATTATTGTTTACATTTTGATCTCTTGCCTTCTGGTGTTCTTGTCGTGGCAGCTAATCATGGGAGTGGAGTTTGTGAGTGATGAAAAGTTAAATTCAAGTTCAAAGTTGAAACTTTTCTCTCGTTTTTAGCGCGATCACAGACGAGTGCAGAAGTTCAGAATACTTTGCATGGTTGGACTGGTGTTGAACTTTCTGATCGTCGTATCAGCACTCACTCAACTCGGGGAGTATGAGTTGTCAGGCTATCACATCACGATTCTCGTTGTTTATTTGATCATTTCATTCGCAACTCAAGTTTACATCTTTCTGGTCATCGACTCGCTCTACAAGAGATTCAGAGATGAAGAATTTCCGCAATCAAGTCGAAGATAGTGTGAAAATGTTGGAAATTTACTTACGAAAGCAAAGTTTAACTAAGATTATACCAAAGAAATATTTTTTTTAACTAATTCTAAGCTTTTAATTTATTTTTCAAACTTTTTGTCATTTAAATTTTATATTAAATAATTCAGTGCGTAGTGTTCAGAGCAATTTTACCGGAACAAACTTCCAACAATCATCAAACTGCGTTCATCACGTTTCTCCCCTTCAACTTCCAACTGTCATTTCAAAAGCATACTAGGTACTAGATTGCGCAAGGATTAATGCTCAGGATACATGGAATATTTCGAAACGTACTTGAACATCCTTATGTGTGCAAGCATAAACTCACCGCAGTGTTTCTAGGAGGCAAAACATATATTTTTACAAAATAAAAAGTTTTTAAACGTTTTCACAATTAATTACTCAAAGTATAATAACTCCCTCCAAGCAGGGATCAAGGTAGCGTCGAATGATTGCAAGAGTTTAATTGAGTTTGCTTGATTTCTCGTAGGAATGCGAAAAATGTTTTTAAGTTCCGTTGATAGTGCGACTTTTGTTTGTTTATTTGAGTTTTGTGCAATTTTGTGTGATTTTCTTCTTATCAAAGCGCGCTTCGAGTCGCGAGACGTCGAGACCGGTTTTATTGCTTGACTGTCCGGCGCACCATGAATAAATTGGCAAGTATTCAAGCGGAATATTCAAATCAGGCTAACCAGTTCCAGTTCATCATCGCGCGACATTCTAACTGGAAAATCGGGTTTTAGTTTATTGAAAAAATATTTTTTAGACTTTTTAATTAGTTGCTTCGGTTTTAGTTACGATTCAGTAGCGTGTGTCGTTGGAGATAAAGCAAAAATGTCTAACGAAGAAGAACTTTTGGACAATTCACAGCCGATTCTGTACTCTTACTGGCGTAGTAGTTGCTCGTGGCGGGTGCGGATATGCCTGAATCTCAAAGAGATCCCGTACGACATAAAACCAATCAGCTTGATCAAATCGGGCGGCGAACAGCACTGCAACGAGTACCGAGAGGTGAATCCGATGGAGCAAGTGCCGTCGCTGCAGATCGACGGCCACACACTCATCGAGTCGATATCGATCATGCAATACCTCGAAGAAACCAGACCACAACGCGCGTTGCTACCTCAGGACTTCCACAAGCGTGCCAAGGTCAGAGAGATCTGCGAAGTCATCGCGTCGGGCATCCAGCCACTACAGAACCTCATAGTGCTGATCCATGTCGGCGAAGAGAAAAAGAAGGAATGGGCTCAGCATTGGATCACCCGAGGGTTCAGAGCGACGGAGAAGCTTCTCTCGACGAGTGCTGGAAAGTATTGCGTGGGTGATGAGATCACTTTGGCTGATTGCTGTCTGGTGCCACAAGTGTTCAATGCCAGAAGGTGAGGTTGAAGTGACTTTGTATGTCAATACTTGACTCATTTAAAATCACTTTTAGATTCCACGTTGACCTCCGGCCTTACCCAATCATTCTCCGTATCGACCGTGAGCTCGAGAGCCATCCAGCATTCCGCGCTGCGCATCCGGCCAACCAACCTGACTCCCCACCTGAAATGACCAAGTGAACAATCCACGTGCAAGCTGAAGTTTAACAATCGGTATCAGGGAATTTACCGTTCAACTCTACAAGTCAACTCATTTTGGTTTCAGAAATCTTTAAGGCGATGAATATTCAAATTTCTTGTGTTTTCTCGAAATAAAAATTCAGAATTTACAAAACTTTTTTATTTCATGAAATAAGTCAAACAGTCTCAAGCGCGACTTAACAGGCGAGGGCTTGAGTTTCTTGTTCAGAGTTGTTTCGGATGAACTGGAGGACGGCTTCAGCCAGGCAGATGGTGGTTTGGTCGACCAAGAAAAGACCTTCAACGCTGAATCGGTTGGACTCCCATCTCAACAACTGTGAAACAGCTGTAAGCCATTGAAGATCGATGGCTTCGTAGCGGGCGCGCAAGAATTCGATGATGGCCTGTTCGTCTTGCAAGACGTTTCCGCGGGACAACACATCGATGACGGCGTTGGGAGTAGTTGAGATTGTGTTCTGGATGGCGGCGAACTCAAGGTAGAAAGTGTTGCGCAACAAGCGTTCCATGGTCTGGTTGGCGTAGATGGCGCAAGTTTGGATGGTGGAGCTGGTTTGGATGATGCTCTCTCCATGGGCGGCGATGACGCCTTGGATGCAAGTGTTGGTTTCTCCGAGTTCTTCTTGTCTGCGCATAAGGATTTCGGTCAACTCTCGGGTGGATGATCCAATTGACTCAAGGTCATCACCAACGACGGTGACCAAACTGTTGTAAATTCCGGTGATCAAGTCAACGTGGGCAAGGCGGTAAGTTCTCATGGCGGCATTGCTTCTGTCGTAAAAGTTTTGGAAACGAACGAACCAGTAGTTGATGTCAACGCGGAAGGCGTCGACGATGGGGCTACTTGGCACAACTTTGACGGTCTTCTTAGCAACAACTGGCACGTTGAACTGGGAGTCCAAAGTGGGAAGTGCCAAAGCCTGCAATTCAAACCAAAAATTATTATTTAAGTCGCAGCTGCTTTTTATTGCTCGGAAAACGAAAAAAGGCCATCGCAGTTAAGCTTAAAGATCACAATTTCCTTTCAATAACGTCTCAATTATCTTATCAATCCGAGATAAAACTTATCTTCTACTCCTAATCCACTGTCGTTTTATTTTTAACAACCGTAAAACTCTTATCAATGATATAACCTTGGTGAATTAAGAACGAACGTGGTCACATCCTGTTTCAGTTTGATTGGGCGCCGAAAATGGTAAGTTTCAGATAAGATTGAGAAGAATGACGTTAAGAGAAGTTTTTGATCAGAATAATTCAGTAACGTTTAGTGCTTGAACTGAAGAATATTTGCAAATTGTTCAAGCTTGACTTTCTTTTTAACTTTAAAGGTGAAACACACGTTAACACATTTTCAGCTATTTTTATCATTTAATAAAGACACCTAAGCAAATCCTTATAAAAACTCTTTCCAGTACCACTTAAATCAATCTTAAACTCACCCCCAACACAAATGCTGATAAAATTAATCCGACAAAAAGTTTCATGTTAAGAGTTTGCTTCGAAATAATTTTTCTGTGAACGCAATGAGAGAACTGAAGCTGAAAATTATTGAGACGTTCTAATTTATAGCTCGCAGCTAAGGAAGTCTTTATCTTGTTATCAGCTTTCGATTGTAACAAATACCACGGTGAGAGATTAGGCTTATCAGTGGTCATTCACGAGTGAACTCTCGCGCGTTCAAGAAAGGAAATGGAGCTTTATCGGCTGCAAGGTTGCAAAG
>JPYR01000917.1:4206-23736 GCA_000775305.1 Belgica antarctica
GGGGGGGGGGGGGGGGGGAGGGACTCTTTGGGGACATAAAGCGATATCCTTAAACGATTTTATTAAATTGTCTTCAAACAATAAATAAGAGAATAATATGATCGGAGAAATCTCCGAGAAATCTGTTGGCATTTTGTTGGAGTCATTCGCCATTACGGATCTGGGGAATGAAGGAGAGAAAACTAGAGCGGGAAAGGTGGCACAACAATGGCTGGAAGGAAATTGATACACAATATAATCGAGAAAGCAATATCGTTTACCTTAACATCTCGGAATCTCTCATCCTCTGGCAAATGGAATCGAATATACATGAACTTAATTGGCATGTTATGAGAATCAATTGTATATGAAAGCAGACTTAAACTCGAGAAAGTTGTTTTTGACGAGATTTCACGAGAGTGACTTGGAGTTTCTTCCCACTTGTTCAATTGAGAAAAAGTTAGAAGACGGAGAAGTGCAATGGAAAAAGTTTTCAGAAAAACTGGTGATGCGAAGATTTTCAACAGGAAAAAAAGCTGTTATATGATCTCTATTAATTATATTGTATTCACACATCTTAATACATTGTGTTCATTGAGATTCCATGTTTGCATCTATTTTAAAGTCCAAGTTTACTCATAACAACTCATTTTAAAGTTCATTAAACAAGTTTCTTGATTAATTTTTTTTATTGTTTTTGTAAAATTCTTAAAGTTCAGCAAGGCAGGACCTGTAATACAGTTAAACCTGTTATCTACAAACTATGATTAAGACAAGCTGTTAAGTTATCAAGTTTTTGAGGCTCAAACTTGTAAAACAGGAAAAACAGAGATTAACAATCAAAGTTTCTAGAATCATTTAAGTTCGTAGATTTCACACAAAGAAGTTTCACTGTTTGAGAGTTTTCTTTTAAATATTCCCGGTTTCCTTTAAAACAAGCAAAAATAAATCTGAAAACATTTAGAGAGAAAAACTCTTGAGTGCGAAAATAAAAGAACTTTTTGTGTCGTAAATTTCCTTGTTTTTTGATGAAAACTTTTCTTTTAAATGAGGCAAAAAGCAGTGCTCTTCAATCAAGCGGAAAACAAATTAAAGTTTTCGCTGTTGATGCTAAGAAAATACAGTTGAGAACAAGCTCTGTGATTTTGTTTTCAAGAAAAGTGCAAATCCCATTCATTCCAGTGCAGCAGAGAGTGCTTACAGCTTTCGATTTCCTTAAAAGCTGAATTGGAGTGACAAAAACAAAGACGAAATCGACGGCAACTCGATGAGAATGGCTGAGTTGATGGTTAAAAGCACTGAATTGAGTGAACGAGCTTAAAAGTCTTCATCAACAGCGGAGAAATTGCATTTTAAAACTGAAATCTGAACCAAACTCAAGCAGACTGCGATACTCTAAAGTTGATACATATTTGTTTGTGTTTATCTCAGTGATTAAAAAACTTTTCCGTTTTCAATTTTACGGCTTTGGCTCTCGCTTTCTCTTGTGAAGCATTCAAATGAAGGAGATCTGCAGCATCTAGCATACGCTCGATGAATTTCTGAAGAAAATTTAGTTATTGCAAGAATGCTGAAAAGTCTTACGGTGAGTGTGATGTGGACTGTTTGCGGATGATAATTCAGAAAGATTTTGAGTTTTTTTTATAATTAAATCGTTATTTGTGAGTGCAAACGTCAAATAAAAACACGATATACATAATTTATGAACAGCCCCTTCATTTACAGATGGATCCATTTGTGTGTTGCAACTTTGAAGTCTGGTTTTTTGTTGTTTGTTTAATCAAAATTTTCCAAACTTAAAGATTTCAATCAATGTTGCCAAGTTTCTCGTGCAAACTTTCGTTGTAACAGATCACATGCATTTATCCCATCTCACAAGTTTCCCCATCCTCAAACGAGGACTCGTGAAAAATGATATTTGTGACGTGGCATATGAGCGGAAGAAACTTTATTTATTTTTCGTTTTTCTTTTCTCTGCTTTTCGGAGCTGAAATTTACATTTGAAAAGTTTTTTTCTGCTCTCTCTCTGCTTTGCAAGAAAAAGAAATTTTTCTGCTCTAATTGACAAAAGACGTGCATGATTTATGATATTTTGGAATCTTATGATGGTTTTCCTGTGATATTCGCATACACGAGAATGACAAGCTCAATAGGGAAGGTAAGTGAGTGATGTCAATCAAAGTCACGTCGTATGTGCGGATAAATGGCCAATTTCAGCTGTTGTGAATGAAGAGAAATTGAATGCAATCATGTTAAATGCATTTTTGATGGCTTTTGGAATCAATTTTCGCTTCAATCTTCGTTGACACGACTAATTAATAGATCCCGCTCGAAAAAAGTGAAATAATGATTGTGACAACCAACGAAAACTTTGTGTCAGCATCTAAGCAAAGTTGATTCTAGAAAATACATTAACCATGACGATGATGAAATAGTTTTTTCGCCGCATTCTTTGCTGCTTCCTTTGACAATATTTTTGTAAGAAATAAGTAGGATGAAACGGTCGTCTTGTCGGCAGTGAGAAAAGAGAAATCAGAATATGTACGATGTTCATTAAACGAGCTGTACAAAAACAGCATGGAGCGGAATTGATTTGGATTTTTCAACGGTTTGTCGCTGCTGCTGCTGCTTGAAGCAGTCGAACTTTCTGCTTACTTCCCGAGAAGTCTACATCATTCGCAGGGTAAATTTATTCCACTGTTTACCATCGCAAAACTTTAAATTCTCACATTTTATTCAAACATTTAAGCTTTCATGGGGGAGAGAAAATATTTTTGAATGTTCAAAATGTTCAAGCAACTCGTCATAGTTTTATTCCCTAGATTGGAAAGTCTTACAAGTCGCAGCAATTCGTGGATTACAGTCTGCGAAAACTTGTCATCCTGTACAAAACCTCAGACACTGAAGATTATCCATGTCGGCAAACACGTAATCTCAACGCTATAAATCTCTCTCACTATCACACAACAGCAAGAAGCAGAATAAGGAAGAGACAAGAGCTTTCTTATTCAATTCTTGTTGGTAACTTATTGGCTCTTGATAAATGAGGCAATGATAAGTCGAAGAAACTTTCACTTCCTGTCTTGAATAAATGGCTGCGCAGTTCGGGTGGCAATCCTGCTGGCCCTATCGATCCGACAATTTTTCATCTCTCGACGACTTAAACATTCAAACACCGGTATCATCGGACCTCCATTTCAAGCCGAGACAGAGGAAACCTTAATAAATTATTTATTGACTTTGAAAGCAGTTGCAACTTTTTTATCTCTTCTTTTTTCTTTTTTTGCCATCTTCATCATCCGTTTGAACTCAGAGTTTGCATGCTGTGATTTTTCAAAGTGCCCAAAAAGCTTCTTCTGAAGAAAATAAATTTCAGTAAACGAAGGAAAAAGTTTTGCTTTTGACTTTTTCATGCGTCCAATGAATTCTTTTTGTGTATCTTCATCGAGGTTTCATTTTTGCCTTTTGACAATTTATCTTCAGCCATCGCTCCGGAATTGATCTTGCTGTCCTTAAAGAAGATCTTGTTCTGCTTCTTTTCACGCCATGCAACGATGAAATAATCGGTGAACCGGACTAGCCATCATTTATCAAACGTGGAAGAAGACAGAAGAGGGAAAATTTCTATGACACATGACAAGACATTTTCGTTCGGGGTCGTCTGTAAATTATGACAACTGATTATTGACACTTTCTGGCGTTCTGCGCTAGGTTTTGAAGTTTAAATTGACATGAACAAGCTATAAACGACAAGAGTTTATTTTACACACTCCAGGCACATTTTGGGTTCGTCTTGGCAGCTAGAAATCAAGTTTTAATTTTTTAGCCAAGCTGGTGACTTTGTTATTGTCAATAGGATTCTAACGTAACAACAACTATTTAATTTCCCACGCTCATTGTCAATGAGCAGTGTCAGTTCGGTTGAACCACAAACTAAACGATCCAAATTTCAATTCAAGAAGCCCTTCAATTATGCCACAAAACTCAAATGCAATTGACATCACTCAAAAACGATCTCCCCTTTCTTGTATTTTTGCTTAAATTAATTTAATACCATGAATTGATGGAAAAAGTGAACAATCATCTGATTTGGTTAAGAATCTTCTCAAATTGTCATTCCTATGAAGCGTTTTTTCGTCGTCGCTCTGATTCTTATAAATTATTTATAATCTCCCCATCTCTTCCCTAAGCATAAAAAAATCTCTGAATCCGAAATCTTAAATGTTTTCATTCAATTGTGTGTGAAAAGAGAGATTCGGAATATTTTTATCGTTTGTTAGCAAAGAATAAACTTGATAAAGGTTTCGTTCATGACTTTCACCCCCTCTACAAGGCATCTGAACAAGGCATTATCGGAGATGCACAAAGGGAAATCGATGAAGAGGAAAAAAGGGAAGTTTTCCATCCTTTCCCAGAAGAGACCAAGTTGCCGCCTTTTGTAAGCAAGTAAATCGCTGCAAACTTTCTTCTACTCACAAGATGTTTTATTGTACGTTACTAATCTTCCTGGTGACCCTTCTCAAATCACAAGGCAAAGTACGAAAGCGGCCTAAGCTCAAATCTTGCTCGAATTTGTTTCTGTGTCGTAATCCCAACCTTCTTCAGCCCTCCCCGTCCGACCACAGAACTAAAATGTTTCTATTGCAATAGAGAAACATTCAAATAAATAAGTTTTATTGCATGATGCTTCGCACTAAAGCAATTCTTCTTTCTTCGTAGTGGAGGCGGATGAATTGTGTGTTACTTGAGTAGGAATAATAAAATGAACTAATAAAAGTTTTAATCTCCTTCATCTCAAACAAATCACATCACTTGATCGTTGAATAAGTGTCAAAACCGACAAACAGTCCCCATTTTTGCTGTTCTTTGAGACATGACAACAACTCCGAGTACAATAGCAGATAAATAAGTCGAGGAGAAAATTTGACTTCTCCCAGCGGATCATTTGGTGTTAGGGGGAACAATTTTCTTAGTTGTAGCTTAATCCTTGCGAGATTCTTCGTAGTTTTTTGGCCGTTTATGGTTTTATGTTCCTGAAAGCCATTCCGTGTTCGGGGTAGAATTGGAATGGCCTCTCGGAATTTGGCTGGAACGACGCACAAAGCTTTCTGGAAAAGTCGTCAACCTTTAGTTTCATCTCGTACTTACTGGGACACGAAAGTGACGTTAATTTGAATGCTTTAACAATTATGGTTATGGCGATATCCGTTTCAACGTCCCTTCAATTAGGCTTCGTGACATCAAGGCGATATCTAAAGTTAGAATGTCAAATCGTGGGAGGCGAACGAAGAAGATAAACTCAATGTAGCGAATTTGTATTTAGTTGGAATGCCAGAATATCGTCGAGAAACTTTGGGGCTGATTGAGTGTTTATTTTTCAAGAAAATCAAGAAACGATGGCAATAAAATGAAACAATTTTAATAATTGCGGAAATTGTAGCGAAATTTTGACGTCAGGTTGCCAGAGGTTGGAAACAGTAGCGAAAGGTTGGAAAAGCTTTGAACTATCAACCAAAGTTCAAGTCTGGTCACCCTACTTGGTTTAGGATAGCGAACGAGAGGGGCGACGAAAAAGACAATCGTGCGAACGCCTTCTAAGATTAATTCCATTTAATTAACGTCTTAACAATCCTTTTATTAAAGAAATATTTTTACATCTCCGCATGCCTTTTGTTCTCCCAAGGAAATCGTTAAATGCCTAATTCTTCTAATTCCTTGTCTTTGCTTCGCTTTTTTTGGCTGGCATTTCGTAACGACCCTCGCAATTCTAGTTTCTCGTCGTTTAAAGGACTCACATTAAAAATGATGTTAACAATTTTCTTTCTGCACTTTTAACATCAATAACTACTTTTGACCAACAACAACTGGTTTAAGTTGAAGAACATTATCCTCAATGGAGTGGCAGTGGAAAGGTGCGAAGTTTGGCATTTAATTGAAAAATGGAACGATAAAATTGGTTTAGTTTCCAGTTGTTGCTTCGCTTCAAATTTCATTGCATAACGCACTGTTGAGCCGCGATTGGTATGACTGAAGGGACATTTTAACAGCGAACAATGTAAATTACATTCATATCGCCATGAAACCAAGTGCATCGAGTTGTGGATTATTACTAATTGTATAAAATCAGTAGAAAAATCTCGATAGCAGTCGTGGTCGAGGTCGAGGTGAGTTGACAATAGAAGCAGGTTTGAATTTTTCATAGTCGCTTAAGCATGCAAATCAGATTACAGCGAGTCATTTCCACGGATTTTCAAAGGCCATTCGAACCGCCGCTTAAAAATCAAATTGCATAAATCAGTTCTTCTTGTAAGTCGATTTGCATAACAATGAAATAGCTAGCTTCGTATAAAAGCTGCAGCAAAAAAAAAAGAAGTAAGCATCGGTTGTTCACACTTTGGATGATTGAAATTTTATGTAAACTAAAGCTAAACTTTCTGTCCCTCTCCGCATGTTACTATTGTTGATGGAGATAAAAATGCTAAAAATCGAACGGAGATGCATTGGGTCATCGCCGATCTAAACCATTTTTCGTCCCGTGCATCATCTGCGAGAACTGAAAGCTTTTAAGCAAGCTGTACCCGGATGATGAACTTTATGCATTTTAGAGATCCATGAAGTTGCGCTTTGGATAAACGTAATCAACGATCGCCCCATTGACAGGAAGCTGATGAACGATTTGGATGTGAAGTTTGTGAATTATATTTAATGGATATTTCGTCGCACGTTGCTGTAGTTATTTAGCGTCCGATGCAAATCTCTTTATGGTGACGCTGTCACGACGTATCTGGAAAATCTCTTTCGACCTATCGGCGATGCTTTCTCGTTTTTTTTGGCAAGCAACGTTATTGAAAATACGATTAAGCTGTCTCGGCAACGACACAAGCCAAGATTTCTCTGTTTACGTTATGTCTTCATATTCCCATAACTCAAAGAAGAGATTGTGGAAGACACTGCTGTTGGCTGGCTTATTTTTGTAGTCCATAATTTAGTCGTCGCCTGTTAAATTCATTATCTTCATCGTTTTAACCCCTAAACTTGAACTTCACAGATTTTCATAATTTATGCTGTTTGGGAATTCAACTTTCTCGCCCCGATGGGATAATACCAGCCCCATACCCAATGAGAATGTTATTTTGATTCTAGCCAAACAACCACTATGGCAACCATTCAAATGTGAAATTTTCGGTTTCCCATTTTTTCTCGGCTTTCTTCAACTTCTATAGTCGAGGATGGGATTAAAGGAGATTCGTCAGTGATGGTAGCTGAAGTTAGAAGTTTATTTCACACCTGCATGAAAGTGGAAGTTGAAGCTAAAACTATTGGATTTTGAATTTTTCTTTTCAATAAGAATTTCTTTCATTAACTGATTCCAACTGCTTCCACTTCGCCACTAGTCTATGATTTCTATTAAACTGTTCATCACTCACGAACACACCCCGTTGTGAATGGGTCCGCAGCACGAAATTCACTACTCGAGACTCAGGTGCACTGTGGGTATGAACGATGAAATCATCCGGCAATCATGCTTGTACTCTTTGTTTCCAACCCACAGACAAATCTCAACCATAACAACAAATTCGAATGCCTCATCCAATTCAGGGCTTAGCTTCTGTGTTGTTTTTCGGTTATGATGTTTATCAGACGCTTGTCGTTCGTTGCATGACGAGGCAAGCGTTTCGACGAAAAGGATTTCGAGTGAGTCGAGATTGAACGAGGCATGTTACGAAAATAACTCCTGAAGTTGCGATTAAAAGGAAATTTCCTTTTTGCGGCAAGGGAAGGATTCGTACATAAAAATTACACAAATTACGCATTTCATGAAAAATTCACTTTCATTGTTGTTTAATCACATCCTTTCGTGGAAATATTGTTGCTCGGGATGGTTAATTAGTTACAAGAAGGCTGTGTTGATAGAAATTTATAAAACAATGTTGATTTTGTTTGGAAGATGTGATTGTTCAGGGCTTCGTCGTTTCAAGCCACCAAATTCTACGTTATTCACGAATGCAGCCCCATATTTATGCCGAAAGAGACTTCTGAGAACTCTTTCATACCCGAACAAAAGAAAATATTGCGAAATCGGCGTAAACACGAATAATGTTGGCATGAATAAAATTTCAGCCAAGTATGTTCGGGCACATCGAACGCATTTTAATTCAAAAGAAGAAATAGAAACATCGGATAATTGAATAAATTACACCACACAAGCTCATAAATAAACAGTTCTATACTGAGAGCCATGAAGATTACCTCCAGATATTCACATGGTGCACACATTGCTTTATGTTTGCCCTGCAACTACAACAACTTGAAAGGACCACGTCTAGAGACATTTTTTATTACATCGCCATCAACCCCAAAAAATTGTTTGCACAATGTTCCCCCCAAACTTCATTTTGCTGAGCATCAGAAAAACTACCGGAATGTTGCACAGGCAGGGTGGAATGTAGATTGAGTGACAAGGAAGTGGAGTTATCGGATGAAATATGGCCAGAGTGGTTGCTGTTTCAAATGAAAAACCTAAAAATTGAAGTTATGTAACGTTCAAGTGAACATGAATACTGCCCCTTCGCCCACAACTGTCCAAGACTCTGCCCGTTTGAAGTCGAAATGCAGACGGGCGAGATGATTTTGTGCACAAACTGTAAATTACAGCATCACATCATCGTTTTGAGCCACGTCGTGTGTGAATGTACGTTGCCTTATGTTTGATTTCATATTTTCACCCTAAAAAGCAAACGTTTTCCTGTGCCTCTCGCATTCTCAATATTGTTTACTTTTATAATGGAATGTTCATACACTTACTTTGTTGGCGAAAGCACTGTCTGTGTACGATTTCTCTTCTTGCTCGTTAATGTTTTTATTTACTGTTAAAAAAGTTTCCCTCTCAGAAATCCACGTTCGCAAAATCCACGGACGTGATTTAACACAACCCCGAACCAATTGGAACGACGATAGAAGAAGCGCATATGGCATTCGTAAAAACGGCAAGCGTTATGAACAACATTTTCGTATTGATCGGCAAATAAATATTTACCGGCTTTAGATGATCTGTTGTTGTTTGCAGACGCGCCTTTCTTGTCTATTGAAAATGTCATTGCACCCGGGATATAACTACTGTAATGTTTTTATTACTCATCATTTATTGTAGTACCATTACCATCCTTAGGCAGTTTTTGTACAAAAATTACATATTGGGAATTTGTTGCGGCACATTTGTTGTATTAGGTAGGTTGCTTAGTGAAAGAATGTATGAAGACCAAGTTCTCAGTCTTGCATTTGGGGAAGACTATATAAGGCTTAGCATTGTTAACATTCTGTACAACAGTTTTAAACTTGAAAGAAGACTGTTACAGTACACTGGTACACTGAATAGTAATCGTTGACAAAATTTTGAATTTGAACAGCCGTCTTCACTTTTATTGTTGCACGTGAAATGTCGACAACAGTGTTGGGAAAAAGGAATTGTTTCAAAACGTCTGCCCACATGTGATTTTTTTTTTCTTGAAAATAATTTACCAACTCTGGTGTCAGTTGACACTTGAATGTTGATTTTAAAATGTAAACAAAGTTAATCAAATCAAATTTAATCGTGCAAATTTAATAACTGGCATTATATATCACCTTAGTGATAATACTAACTAGCATAATTCAAGCCACTCGGTCTTGGTTTTGACGTCTTTCGGGAATATAAACAATGTGGCGTTGTTTTTATTGCTGTTTTTACAGTAAGGCACTGCACAGTTCAGCATTTTTGCACTTATTCCAACTAAAATTTTCTTTCGTTGCACTTGTTTGCGTTTTCAAATCGACACTCGAGTGTCGACTGGCGATAAAAGACGTGCGTCAATGAAAGGAAGACTGTGGGCCGTCGGCACCTCCTATTTTGTGCGGGAAATCCTATTTAGTGCAGTTAGGGAAGACTGTAGTTTTAGTTCAATAAAATTTATAATCAGTTTCGGTGCTAATAAGACGGCAGTATTTTCTGTTTATCGGCATTTATGTATTCCAAGCATTTTCCAGAATCCCAAATTTTATACACTTTCCAGAATCCCAAATTCTCTTTTAATACTTTCGCCCTCCCGCCGTTGTTAAGTCTGCCGTGCTGGTGGAAATTAGAAGCGTAATGTAGAAAATCTTCGTATATTTTAAAAGAAATAAAAAGTATTAGACGAGAGACAGAAAAGAAGGCGAGACGTGATGGAAATAAAATTCCGAAACTCGAAATCTGCTTCGTAACATTAAATCCTTACAATTGCCTAACGTGTTTGTTTAAATGTGGGGATTAAACTTGTTAGGGATTTATTGATGGATCATTTATCAAAGACGTTTGCAAAATTATAAATCGCTTGGCGGTGCAAAATCAGTTGAGTTGTCAAATTTCCTTCCCCCTTTTATGACACGAACCTGTCACGCATGAAATCTTTTAATGGTGCAAAGTTTGCGCTTGGCTATACCACGTTTGAATGGAACTTTAATCTAGAGAATTACGTAAGAACATAATTCCAGGGTTAGAACCTTTAGAATGGTAGATAAAGTTTCAAAATCACGCAAACGACTGTTGATTCAAATCTAAACTCGAAAAGTTTCTTCTACACTTTGATTGTCTTTGGAACTTCGCCAAGACGAGCTCCCAGTACATCCATCAGTTCCCATCCCTGTTCTACAAACGATGTTTACCATAAAAACATTTATTAACTGTCCGAAACGATCTGTTTGTGTTTATTTAGTCTAACATGGCAGCTTCATAATCAAGGAAATAGAAAACTGCTAGCGGGAAGATTCTCGTCTTTCACTCGAACATATTGCGACCATTAGGTGCCGTTGAGGCAAATTTCCGTTCAGGGGGTGACCGGGTGACCAGAATGCTATAAATAAATCTTGCACCGGCGAGGGGGAATTTGACAAATCCATTATGGAGTCCTTAATGAATCGTTTGCTGCGCATCCTCACGCTTAGAAAAGCCGTCAATTTGCCTACTCCAACAGCATGTCGACATCATTATCAGTGAAACAAAATAATGTTACGATGTAAAAACATCGAATAGCGGTAAAAGAAAGAAACATCGTATATAAAATACAGTTTAATTGACTACGAGACGAATAAAAATTTCTCCCATAAAACATTTCCCAAATTACGTTTTTATTAACTACACGAAATTATCATTCGTTTGACGACGTCGCTTTTGACTACGCGCTCTGTCAACAAGATATGCCTTAGACAAGGCTACACAACAGGAATTAAGCTTGGGCATTAATGTTGTTTGAAAAGTCAAGCAATTCTAGACTATCCTGCTAAAGCCATGACTCTGGGGAAAAAGAAATTTCGCTGAAACGAGAAATTCTTTGAGGGAGATTCCATTACAAAACATATTTTGTGGCCTGATGATGTACTCAATATTTAGGTAACGCTGGTTTCCTGCTTTTTGGGGTTTTTCTGATGTAAAAATTTAAGTTCATTTAAAGAATCAATAAATTTTTACTGAAATTTGTATCGGGAATTTCCTTGAAATCATCAGTTCCAACGGGAAATCCGAAAGGCCCACCCACATCATCAAGGATCAGCACAAAAATGAACGAAAACGACAAAACAAGATACTTACGCTTCACGGTTTTATGTTGTTTTGAATAAATGAAATTACCTAATTTTTATAAAAGTTCTATTCTGCCTCTCCACCACCTTCCATCTCTTGGGGATAGCGACAATTTTAATAGATGGGGAGATCGCTGCACGCTCGGTCGCTTACAATCTAAGAGTAAATGGAAATAAATGTATATTGCCCCAATCATATCGTACACACCGGATAATGATAATGCCACGTTTATTTTTTATCCGAGCAGCAGTACTGAGATGACCTGAGTACGGTGATGGCTATCTCCGCTCTGCACTCAAGCTTTACGATGACGGGGGAGTGAATGTATGTGAACTTTACATGATACTCGTAATTACGTTCAACTATCACCACTCCCGTTGGCTTTTTAGCTTCATGATGATAAGGGGCGACAGAAAAAGCAGCAGATAAGTTGATGTAACGTAAAGTAAACACAGAAAGAAGGGCTTGTGGTGACCTCATTAACATTCAACGTTGTTCGACTTGCTTTTGCATGACTTCAGGGTTCAGAATGCAGATTCGGGTGATATCACAGGTAAACTGTCCCAGCGCCACCATGCTAACCTTCACTTTATCTTTTGAAACTCCGTGGAATAAAAAATGTTCTCATGCAAAACATGGACGTTGCAAAAGCAAAGCGGGAACTCATCTTATTAAAATGATAATTCAAACATATGCGATACTTAACGGTAGCTGTAATAAGATCACCGTGTTCAGTCTTCTCGTCACATCTGCTTCCCATGGAGACTTGATATGATTATCTTCACTGCTATCATCGTTATTTCATTTACGAACATAAACCTTTAACATGAAAACTTGCTTGCATTCGCTGCTTTAACGTTCTCCAGAATGAAAATTTAATTCAGATTAAAGATTTTTTCACACATTGAGAGCTATGTGCTTTACAGCAACCAAACACTTTTTACTGATTTTTGCTGAATGTAAAATGACAGAATTAATTGTAACGCTAGATGAAGTCTTGCAGAGCTTATCAGTTTTCAGTAAATATTTGAATAATTGGCTGCAGAAAGAACATGAGTGTTTGATGTTTAAGTCACCAGTTTTGATTTGAAATGAGATTACAAGAGTTTGAATTCATAATTTGAATGCAATTCTTCTTGCACTAGTTACAGTTCACTCAGTTACGAAAAATGTTGAATTTCTTGTAACTTAACCTCCGTACACACCCTTTGAATGACGGCCTCAAATTACAAAGTGTAAAGCTTCGTTGCTAAGTCATGATTGAAAATTTATTAAAATGAACTCATCAAATTAACGAGAAAAAAAGCGAGACGTACCATTAGATCAAATTTCATATTTTTTCATACCTATATATATAATTTAATTCAAACAAATTACGTTCTGCTGCAGGCACATTTGATCCCCGAGCAGCTCTTATTGAGATGTGAAAAGGAAGCGGGAAGGAAACGACACGGAGTAATAATAACTCAAATGAAGAAAATATTTTACGACTTCATGATGAGAGGGAATAAGCTAAAGCTACGAATAAAAATCATTATAACATTATTTTCCCAGAGTTTTCGTCGGTCGGGCCCCGAGCGGTATCACAACAAGCAAATAAGATTTGAAATTGGTCATAATTTAATTAGGTCCCGAGACCTTTTTGCACACATGAACCTTTGGCCACATGTTAAGTTTAAATCCACTCTCCATGTGAGACTGACAAAACGGGTGGCTTTCCAGTTACTTTGCATTGCGGGGCAACAGACCTCTCCACATACGCAAACAAAGGATAGACTGGCATAAATGACGAAGCATTAATAAAGATGTGAACACAGCTATGATTTTCATAGTCCGAAAGTTTCAGTTCCTAATTAATATGAATAAATGGCTGGCTGCAGACTCTAGGATGCTTTTTTAATTAATGTGCTTTTGTTTCAATTCTCAGAGTAAATAAAACATTCTCGAGCCAGAAATGACTTCTAGGAGCTTTCGTAAGGTGAGCAAAATAGTTCCCAGAAAACCTTTCCCAGGATGTTCACAATGACGTTGTTCATGAGGTTAGTTCAGTGTTATTTTAGTAGTTCTGTGACAATTTCGTTGTTTGGCTTGGAATGCTAAACAAGTTTAAATTTCTTGCTGCTTTCCGAGAATCCAAGAGTACTTTCAAATCCTCACTCGGACAAATTCACTCGGATAACATTTAAAAATAATTTTATCTCTGCAATAGATTTCAACATAAAAAACAACAATCAGACTCATACAAGATGGCTTGTGGGCTGTGGTAAGCCTAGTGGGGGTGAAATGTGTACACATAAAAAAATGTGTATACATTTGTGTCCACATTTTTATTGGTATCTTGTAATTTGTGTGCTGTGTACCTAGTGGGGGTGAAATGTGTACACATTGTGTTTCATCCCCACTAGGCTTACCACAGCCGTCTTGTGTAACACCGCACCAAAATGAGATAGAAAACTGATGCCTTGTTACGAATTCGAGGACAACACAAACACACTAAAAGGATTGTTTAAAGCGATATCCATGTTCCAGATGGTTTATGGTTGCCATTACTTAATTGAAAAAGTACGTTTTTTGTTTATGAGAAATCGAGCTGGAGCCATAACTCAGGTTTAAGGGGTTGATGTTTACAATGACTGTGGCTTCTACTAACGAAAAAAGCTGAGCTTTAAAGCGTGACACTTGAGTTGTAGGTGAAAATTCTACGTACTCTGTCGTGGTTGAAGCTGAATAAAATCATCGTCTAAGGGTGTGCAGCAGCCGAGTGTTTAGAGCTTGTGTCACGATGGATGAGCTCGAATCTGAGACTTAATCTTAGAAAAGTCCTCGCAGCCCCTGCAAAAATTGACGCTATTTTTAACTTACTAGCAGTGTAATCGTCGATCTTTATACCACCCACCTTCACGTGTCGAAAGAAGATTCTCAAGAAACTTACTCCGAAAGCAAGTTACCAAAGAGTGTTGATGTTTTTAAGGTTCACCAACTCCTGGACATGCCTTCAGAGCATCAAAGTAGAGCTCTCGACGAAAGTTCTCAGTGCCATCATCACTTTGATATATAATCTTCTTGAGTTTTTTCCTTCGTATTTTTACTCACCCACTTCGTTGCCGAGGAAAACTTTTCCGAAACTTTTGTGCTTCGTGGAGAATTCTTTTCAGTGTAAAATTGTTAAATGGTGCAGAACATTACGTTTCTTGTGATATACATTTAAATATTGCCCTCGCCTGACACACGGGAAGGAGAAACTTCTTTGGGATTCCCATACGATGATGGCAATGGGTCTGTTCAAATGTTTCGTCATTAGTTTTTGTGAGGTAATGGATGCCTGAAAACAGTAATTTCGTGCATGTCAAACACTTCAACTGTGCCCAAAACAGCAACAAAAACTGTGGCAGTGTTTATTGTGCATCTTTGTTTAATTTAACGAAACCTGATAGTTTGCACTGAACTTTTGTATTCTTTCTCGCTGCATCAGATGCCTGGCGATTTGAAATATTAGAGTGGTAATGGCTAGAACGTAAACTGTCAGTAATATTTCATTTTTTCTCTTCCTTCATACCCTGTGGTAGCGGAAATACACGGAAGCCATAATACAGAAGACATTTTCACCTAGATTCCATGCCATGTACCGTTCAGGAAGCCGGAGAAGAATTTAATCACACAAACATCGGACGGGAAAAATGGCTTGAAGGGGTGAAAAAATATTGTCTACACGTGTAGTTTATGGCATCTTCCATCGAGAAAGATAAAAAGTGTGGAAATGTGAAGGAAAACTGTCCAAACAAAACGTTGATAAATCAATTGAATCTATGAAGGCTGAAGTGCACTTCGCTGTTGACGTGAAAATGCTTTCACACGTTTTGCTTTTCTTTCGAAATATTTAAGGAAAAACTTCTTCGTGATAAATGGACCCGAGACTTGAGTTCACAATATTACGGAAAATGTTTTTACAGCTCGAGTGAAAAGCTGGTACACTTTTTACGATCCGCTTGCTTGAATCACAAAGTTATTTTAGCTTGAAAAATATTTCCAATGGTTCAGCATCAAACATCATTAAATGTTCCATCCATTCTTCGCTACAAGTTTCATTCATGTGCCACTCCGTGACAATCAAAATGGAAAATCATTTGAATCACACAGCACATTGACAAGAATAAAAATGCACGGAATATTTGTTCCATAAAAAAGATAAAAAATAATCCGAACGAGTGCGGGACAAAAAAGAACTTCGAACGTTAAAAACTTAAAAAAATTGCATTTTTCCGTAGCTTTGCATATCAGAAATGAAAAAGGAATATTTTTGTGCTTCATTTGTTGCATGATTACAACAATCCGTTCGATGGGAACCCATGGATAATTCATAGCAGTAGAAATTGCTTCATAGTTGTGACATTTCAACGGAACCGCCACATTTTGCGATAACTCTACATCATCCATCAAATTTCACATGCATAACAACATTTTTTCGGGGACATACTTTCGCGGGAGTTGCACATAATGCAGCGAAAAAAATTGCAAATCCGTCGCAAAAAATCTAATTCATGTCACAAATAATTGCCTTTTTCCCATTTTGTCGTTTGTGTTCATTTTTAATATTTTTCTCATGCAAACGAAACAAAATGTGTATGGAAATTCATTTGCTTGATTCTTTTTATGTCGCTTTTAATACGTCACGGGTCATAGCAATGAGATATAAAAACTTTTATGACATTTCGAGTGGATTGAATTGCGAGTTCGTTTTTGTTGTGCCGTCGACTCGTCGTTTAGGAACAGTCTGTGACTGAGGGCGATTACGAATGCATGTAATGTTTTAATTAAACGCTCCTATCTTTGGACATTAAATATTTCCGTCGATGTGGATACGTAGTCTTTAAAAAATTTATTCCAACCGAAACTCACATAAAAACGATGCAATTTACCGGAGAGTTTTACTCACCCGTTGCACTGCTTATACAAATCTCCACGGCGATGATTAAAATTTCCACAACGTGCAGGAGCATGATGAGATCAGAATTAAAAAAGACTTTACGACCATCGCTTCCCGTCCATTTTATAATTGCACTGTGAAAACATAAAAGTTTCCTTTTGAACATGAAATCTGAGAAATCCTGCTAATGGACATGACTTCAGGTAATAAAATCAATTAAATGTGCGCTCTGCTTCAACAGCTACCTTTCAGATGCAAGATTCTTTCTCGGTATTTTATTATCCTCGTTCAGACGCTCCGGGTGTTCCTAAGTGATGTCATGGATACGTGCGCCAAATTAGTTCCAACTAAAACGTTTTACTTGGTTTCATTGTTTTTGGTTTGTAAACGCTTGAGTGAGTCTTCAGAAAAGCTTTGCTGGTGCTCGAAATGCTTTCAAACTGTAAAGCATGGAGTTTCGTTCGAGAAATCTTCAAATAATTTTGAATGCTTTCTTCAAGTGACGAAACTTCATCTGAACTTCCGTTTCAGTCTTGAAAGTTACGCAATGTCAGTTCCAATCTCGTTATCGCAACAAACTAACAAAATTGGGCAGAAACTTCTTGTTGTCTAAGACAGAAGACTTGGTTTTTAATTGGCCGAACTTGCACGAAACGGTTGAAACTAAACTAATTGACTGTATCAAAGCAATATTCAAACAATCTCAGTCTTTACAAACAAGAACTTCTTGAAGATTTTGAAAAGGTTACGTCAAGACCCTCAACAAGTTTTCGATCGAAAATTTCCGTCCAATTCAGAACATATTGCAAAACTCAAATCGAACTTGAATTGAGAGTAAAGAGGATCTACTGATTTATATCAGCTTAAGATCAAGAAGGTAGTCCAAAGAAGAAGAAACCAATTGATAGTTTTGCGAACTTTTAATGCCATTGTTAGATCAAATTTAGCAAAGCCTTTCAACTACGGATGAAGAGAGATTGGACAGCCCCTGAACTTATGAGTTGTTCACTGAAAAGCACTTGAGCAAACAGCTTCAATGATTACGGATTCGTAGTTCCACTGCAGAACAATAAAGTTTGGCCCAGAAATGGTTAGCCGAGTTTCAATTAAAAATTGTTTACGCTGCCAGCAATTAAATCTAAATCGAAAATCCCGAGAAAATCCTTTCGGTCGGAGACGAAGGAGAGGAGTCACAAATCCATGACTTCAACTTTTGCCATCGACTCTTTTAACTTGCGGAAATTAATTGGGTTGTTGAATTATTCAAGGAGTCTCCAAGCGAGAGAAACTTTGCTTAGTGCTGAAGATTAAATGAGTTTTCCGGGGGAATTATTTCGAACAGCCATTCAGACATAGAATCCGTTTGGCATCGTTACCGTATCAATCGCTTGAACTTCCATACAAAGACATAAATATCTAAAGTTAGTTTTTCTCTCCCTGCCACGCCACTTTATCTGTTAATAATTTTGCGCTCAAATCTCAAACTAGTCCCAAGTGCTTTCCGTGTATATGTCCGTGATTGCTTGGCGTGATTGCTTTCAGAAGAAAATGAAGTTTTTGGTCGGAGAAAAACTTCCCGTTGCCGGAAAGCCAAACTTTTGGAATCTTAAGAGGCAAAACTATTTGCTTTTCAGCACAACATAAAACAGTCGCTGCGAAATCAGGTTGAAATGCAGGATGGAATAAAAATATGACTTTCTACATTATTAGTTAATTAAAACAAAGCGTTTGATAGTTTTTCTTTCTTCCTCGTCTTCTTTGTCTTCTCGGTAGATTTCAGTTTATTATTAATGCAGAATGTCTTTTTGTTTAAATGGAAATTTTAATGCTTGGAGCACAAGATTTATTATGCGATAGGAATTTCTGCAGCGAAAGGAAGATTCCGGTGGTATAAAATATCAGTAAACAGCCCAGAAAAAGCTTTTTGAACGTGGAAACTTTAAGTGCTTTTCAATGCTGGCGAATCTCAGTCAAATTTGTGCTGTGATTTTTCAAGGATTTTGGCAGCGTTTAATCGTGGATTATCGTGGATGTAAACTTTGTGAAAACTTGGGATTAAAAAAAATTCTAACGACATGACACGTAAATCTCTTGAAGAAGATGGTTTTTCCTATCGACTTAATTTTTCCCAAAATTTTCCGTAAAACTTCCTTGAGAACTAAATCTACTTGAAGCTTAGTGTCAAGTCTAGTGTAAATTAGTCACTGAAATTTCAAAGCCGCCACATTTCATGTCCTTGTAGACATCAAATAATAAACTTTACAGCCTTCAAAGCGAGATCTTCAGCATTACATTATTCCAGCGCTTCCGAGAGAAAAATTCACGAAGATCCCGTGGTGTCTCGTCCGTCGAGTGCTAGAAACTAGGACAATTTACCGTCCCAGTGACGCAGTAATCTTATAAAACCATTACGATCAACAAGATTCGTAATTTCCCTCCCGTTCCGCCGGTCGTTTTTTACGATTGCTAATTTATGACGTTGGCAGGCCATTCGCATTTTATCGACCGTAATTAGTTGAACCGGCGAACGCTTTTTATGGACAAAAGTTCGTCATAGAAGTGTGCGCTCGCCCACGCCTGCAACTTAAACTTTCGGAAAATCTCCGAAGAGATTTTAAAACACTGAGATTTTAATTAAAGATTTTTGTTGCTGTGCTTACGTGTGCAGCAAACAGCAAGTTTTGAGCTCAGTCGTGATCTGAGATTGGTTTCTTAATTGTTATTTTCGTGTTGCCTCGAGCTCGGCACACAACAAAATCATAACGTCAAGAGCTTTTTCTATTTAAAACTGATTGTTTAAACAGTTCCATGTATATTTTAATTATTATTGAGAGTCGAGCACTCAATTCCTGTGATTGAATGCTCGTTTATGCGATGGAATGGAACGAAAATACCTTCGCTGCGTCGGTGATCAACGTGGTCGTTTATGGATACAGTGCATGCACTCGACTTGAATATTTAATTATGATTTGTAATTATGATAGAGTGGCCGACCTGGCTTCGTGAAAAAAAAATATTTCCTGACTTTGTTAAC